>CM076584.1:660849207-661104991 GCA_034641835.2 Pinus albicaulis | reverse complement strand
AATCCTTTATGAAATCTTCACTGACATGTACTATAACACATATAATTTGCAAAAAACTGAAAGCAGATAATTGACTGTTAACTCCTTTAACAGTGTCTCACTCACACATTACTAGTTGTTGCAATTCATATTTAGAAGAAATTAACAAAGAAAAAAGACACACCACACATTAGATGTTCCTTGAGTCACAAAATCCTCCAACATGAAGCAAAAAGGCTTTTTTATTATATTCAGTCTTCAGATAGACCAACATCCAACCTGGAAATGGTATTTACAAGTGGTATATATAGCAATAGAGGCACCAACTCCATCTCTTCTAAAAAAAAGGAAACATTAATTCTAACATTACATAGGTGTCAAAAGACATTACAACCTTATCCTATCGAAATCTAACAGAAAGAACAGATGGAGAAGAAAGAAGAGAAGAAATCTAGGCTGAAATGTTGAGTGTGATGTCATGCTGCCCCTTTTTCTGTTGATTTATCTCCTTGTGTCTTGGGTCTTTAATAACCATGTAGCTCCATTTAATAAGACCTCCAACAACCTCATAACCACCTTTCACCATCACTTGTATTATACATTTGGTTATGGGTTCTTATCCATCCTTAATTGGCTCGAAAAAATTTGCTGACAGGTGTTAAAATTCAGTTAACACAGGTGCTACCGGAAATTCTGGTAAAAACCTGTAACTGCGTAAAATCAAGAATGCTACTAGAATTTCTAGTAGCTCCCTGTTTCTTTTTCAAAAATACACAGAAAAATGTTGAAAATCCTGTGCAGACTTATATTCCTTGACCCCTTAAGTTGTTGTTCAAAATTGTAACTGATAAGCAAAAAGGTACTTGTATTAAAAAACCTTTTTACCTTCCCTCTATGTGTGTTGCAGCTTCAGCAAGCTTATCCAAGTCTATTTTGTTGTCAGCAGCTTATCTGGATCTGGTTGCTCTTGTGGTTGCTTCCTTGACAGTGGCTTTCTCCTCCTTAGAACCCTTTTTTGTTTTTCTTCTCTTTGAGGGCTCCGAGTGTTGCTCTGAAGGGGTTTTGTTCTTGTTTTTCTTCATGGATTTATCTGTCTTTGAACCTTCAGGTTTACCTTCAATATCAATGACCTCTGTCATTAAGCTTGGATTTTGTAGAGCCTTGGACTTAAGCCTAAACTTGTTGTTGTCTCTGGTATGCCTCTTTCTGGTACCAACAACAGGTTTGGCTTCTTCTTTCTTCTTCTTACTACTGAAGTCATATCCAGCATCCTTGAGGAGTTCTACATCTGATTGTATAGGTTGATACTCCTTCTGCATTTTCTGTTGAATATGTGCTTCCGAAATTTCCGGTGGCCCCTGAACTTTTGATTTATCTGCAGTTGCAGACCTTCCTCTTCGGGCTCTAGTGTAGACATAAGGAAAAGGAGGAACAGGGGGCACTATTTTCATAGATTTGGGTTTGCTTGCTAAGGAACTCTCTCCCTTTTCCAACTTTCTCTCAGCTTTAACTGCAAAAACTTTTTCTTTCTTACCCTTGGCCTTCTTATAGATATTTTCTTTTTTGGCCTTTCTCTTTGTTCTTCTTTTTGCAGGCTGAGGGTGTGGTTGTGAAACTGGAGGTGTAGGTGCAGGTTGGCCTGCCCTGTAAAACAAAAAGTGGTCCCAAGTTTGATTTCTCTTCCCCAACTCTTCTTCAACTAGAACCTTGATTACAGCTTGATGGTACAAGCTATACTCTGAAAATCGTTGTGAGTTTGAACCCTTTCGACAATTTTGTTAGGTTTTTCAAAATAAATATGGTATATTTAATGTCTTCATACCTAAAAATGAAAAAAATAAACTCCTCCGATAAAGGAACATAAATCAGATATCTCCTTTTCACAATTGAGGTATATCTTGATAAGCTAATATATTCTACTTATTCATTCCTTCTTTAACTTCTCGAATGCCCTCTATTGACACTAGCTCTCTATGTGCATCTTTCAGAATATATTTAGACTTCCTCCTATGATAACCTTCCATTAAAACCACCTTTCTCCTTTCCATGGAAGGTGAAAGGATTCTGCAATGGAGTCTTCGTAAACCTGCAACTCCGCAAGGTAAGGCCATAAAATGTGGCTTCTTGACCATTAAAAGAGTTATAAAACTCTTGATATACTCTTGAGTGAGAGCTCCATAACCCAGTGCATAGAGAATACCACCCTAACTAGATAAACAAGCTTCTTACTCTCGAATTTGCATCCACTAGAACTGCTCCTTGTGGATCAATTCGATTTATTTTTCCACCTGTTTTAGTCATCTTCAAAAAATAAATGAATCTTTCTTTTGCAAATGATAAGTGGAAGATTTGGAGGAGTTTTACCTTACAAGTGTTTCTTGTCTTCACCTTCGGAATCCTGTCTGATATCCAGACTCCTCCTCAAAATATGACTCTAAACAATTCGATCTCCAACAACTAAAACTTCAAATGATAGTGCTCCTACTTTTTCAGTGGTTTTAAAACCAAACTATGGTTCATCACCCCATGGAAATCAACCTTCATAATTGAAAATATCCCTCATCGTGATGTGCACCATGTGATAATCCATCATTACCTTCAGTTGGCTGCGTATTTTCGTATGGATAACTCCAGCTGGCTTGAGACAAGCGTATCTGTGACTAACAATCACCTCCGTTGTCTTACTGTTAATTGGAAAAAATTTTAGGCAACAATGTTGTACAACCAACCAAATGGTTATGGCATTTAAGCATGATGAACACGATCTCCTCCGTTCAGAAAAACACGTACTTTGACATACGTCTAATTGACTTGGGGTTGACAGGTGAATGAGATTAATGGTTAAGTTAATTACTATAGGTTGACACATAGGCTTAACGTATATCACGACTTAACTTGAACTAGAATGACTGCATATGACACCTATCATGAGATATGAAAAAATTTAAAAAATATTTGAGGCGTATTTACACTACAACATGTGGCTTGGTAAAAGCGGATGCTCTTTTTTTGCTTATTTTTTTTTTTTAAATCAGAGTATGCTTCCAGAAATTCTGGAAACATTGAAATGAAAAGAAAAAGATAGTAACATGAATATAACAGACTTTCCAAAAAGACTAAAATTAGCACTTCCAGAATTTCTAGTAGTGACCAATTTTTTTTTTTTTTTTTTTTTTTTTTGAAAATTTTGAAAATTTTGAAGTTTAATCCTAAAAAACAAAAATATGAAATGGAATCATGACTTAGCAAAGCACTATGCTAACATTGGCTCCACAGTGGATAGAGCTCTCCCTGCGAGGCTCTAAGAATATTTTGTAGTTTCAGTGCCTTGTAATTTGGCTATGGAGTCATATTATGAAATACATCGGTATTTACAGTGAACTTACGCTACCAATAGCCTTAGTAAAATATTTTTTTGAGAAAGCGCCCATTAATTGGGCCTCCATACAATTCTGTTCCATCAAGATGTTGCAACTCAAAGGTGTTGTTCTGCAGAATATTTGAGATTTTGAAAGGACCAAGCCATAAAGCATCAAATTTGGAATGCTTACCTGGATCTTGATGTTGTGCATCTCATTTCAAAACTAGATCTCCAATATGAAAATCTTCTTTTTTAGTTCCTCTATAAAAAACTTGCTTTACAACTTGCTAATATTTTCTCACCAAATCATACTATTGTTCTCGCTTTTGCTTCACTTGTATGATTTGATAACTTCTCATGGTAATATCATTTGGCTCAACTTCATGATCTTGCAGAAATTTAGCTATAGGATTGGCTAATTGGACTGGAAAAACAACATTAGTTCCATAAACCATTTGAAAAGGTGATGTATTAATAGAATTTTTGATTTTCACCCTGTCTGCCCATAAAGCGAACTTCAGTTTTGAATCCCAGGATTTCTTGTTTTTCTCCAATAGTTTGGTTATGATTCTTACCAAAATTTTGTTTGATGATTCAACTAAACCATTCCCTTAAGGATATTAAGTTGTAGAGTGAGTGAGATTAATGCTATAATCTTCACAGAAATTTACCAATGGAGTGGCTTTAAAAGCAGTTGCATTATCTGCTACTAACCTTGATGGACATCCAAATCTAGTTATGGCTCCCTTCAGAAAATTGATGATACTTTTATGAGTAGCATTCCTGGCAGGTATTGCTTCAATCCATTTGGTGAAGTTATTAGTTGCAACAAGAATCCAATGATGCTTTCCACTTGAAGGTGGATGAATTTCTCCAATGAAATATAAGCCCCAGCTAAAAAGGTGCAGAAACAACTATGGGCTTGAGAGGAAAAGATATCAAATGTTTCTTACGAGTGAATTTTTGATATTTTTCACATGCTCTTAACTCAACACATACATAAGAAAACAAGCTAGGCCAAAAATAGCCACCTCTCATTATGTTGTATGCAATAGTTCTCCAATAGTGATGTCCTCCACACACACTACTATGTATATCAAAGATAAATTTCTTGGACTCATCTGGGTCAATGCATCTAAAAAAAATCCTGTAGGATCATTCCAATATAAACAAGTATCTTTAATGCGGAATTTAACATTTTTCAGCTTCAAATAACTTTGATTTTATCATAATTTGGAGGAGGTTTAAAATGCTGCAGAAAATAGATGATGTCCTTGTAACAATTGCATTCAGAAAGTTTTACATCCACCGCCATGCTGTCTATAGGTTCAAAAATATGCCCTTCAAAGTTATCATCCATGAAATTCAAGCCCAAACTTTACAATTTTCTTCAGCTAGTAGTTTGGCTAATCCTTGAACTTCAACTACTTTAGTAGGTTTTATCTCTAAATAAAATTCAAGAACTTTAGTCACCCACTTACTTATTTTTCCATCATTATCAGGTTGAAATAATATCTCTCTAAAAACAGATGAAGGTACATAAGCAATAAATTGAGCATGCATAATATAAACTCTGAAAGTTTTCAGAGCTTTCACTAATGCATAGGCATGATTTTCCAACATTTCATACTTCAATTCTGCATCTCTAAGAGCTCTACTGAAAAATGCTATGGGAGCTTCCTTAATTTCTAAATCTTTTTGTAACAAAACATCAACAATAGTATCTTGTGAGGAAAATGAGAAGATCAAGAAAGGCTTTGAGTATTCAGGGCTTACCAGCTGAGGTGCTTCAATGATGACTTTTTTGATCATCTCAAATGAATTTCTGGATTCAATGGTCCACTTGACTTCTTTTTACTTCTTCAACATGCAAGTAATATGCTTCAACACTTCAACAAAATTTAGAATGAACCTTTTCAAGAAATTGATCTTACCAAGAAAATATTGAACCTCTTTCTTTGATCTTGGAAGTGTTAAATCCTGAATTGAAATCACTCTTTTAGGGTCAATTTTTACTCCATCTTTAGAAACTATGTGACCCAACATCTTAGCTTCCTTGAGAGCAAAATGAGACTTATTTGGATTTAATGATATACCTTTTTTTCTGCATTTAACAAATACTTGTCTCAAGTGCTGAAGGTGTTCTTGATCTGAATTTGAAAAAACAGTAATATCATCTAAATAGATGACCATAAATTTGTCCTTTTCTCCAATGAATTCAAATTCCATAGCATGCTGAAAAGTAGCTCCGACATTCATAAGCCCAAATGGCATCTTTGCATACATGAATTTTCTTGAAGGAGTAGTGAATGTTGTCTTCTCTCGGCCTTTCTGACCAAACTGAAACTTGATTGTACCCGGAGAACCCATCTAACATGGAAATTCTGTCATAAGCCCAAATGGCATCTTTGCATACATGAATTTTCTGGAAGGAGTAGTGAATGTTGTCTTCTCTCGGCCTTCTAACCAAACTGAAACTTGATTGTACCCGGAGAACCCATCTAACATAGAAATTCTGTCTGAACCAGTTACCTTTTGAAGAATATGCTCCATCTTTGGCAATGGATAATTATATGTTTTGGAGCATTTGTTAAGATTTATGAAATCTACACATAGTCTGAATTCACCACTCTTTTTCCTTAATATAACTAGATTAATAAGCCAATCTGAGTATCTCAATGGAATGATGATTGTGGCATCCAATTTTTTTTCACTTCCTCTCCATCACTAGTAATAGTAGTGGATTGATTTGCCTTAATTTCTTTCGGAAATGATTAGTACCATCCTTTAATGGTATCCTGTGCTCAATGAGAGATGTATCATATGTCTTAAGATCTTTATATTTCTAGGAAAAAACATCAACAAGTTCACAAAACAGCTTGTGGTATTCAGCTTTTATTTCTTCTAATAAAGATTTTGACAAATTCACATACCTTGGTTCTTTTTTTGTGCCCAAATTGAAATCTTCCAATTATGCTTCTATTTCAGCCAACTGTGGTTTAACTGAGACATCATTGTGATCAAAGAGCTTCTCAAATGGGATTAACCCCTTGGGAATGTGATTGGTAGGCATCTGAATGATAGGCCGATCAACAATATGTTTTTGCAAATTTTTGGTGTCTTGCAAATTCACATCATCCTTCATGAAATATTCATCTTGATAAATATTTAGGACAACAAACTCTTCAGCAACTTCAATGAATCTTCTAATCTCCTGCTCATCTTCAAAAAATTTCCAATGCTTGACATTATCAGGAATGTTAGGTCTGAACCTAACACTTCATATTTCAGCTTCATAGGTATTGGAACCTTGAATGAGCTTGCTCAAATATAAAGTGAATAAGCCATAATATTACTTTCTATTGGAACAAAAGAAATGTTAAAAGCTAGGAATGATTCTTCTACAATGCTTCATACTGCATTCCGGTAATCTCTGAGTCTGGGATGCTTTGTTTGATAAACATTTATGATTTTCTAAATAATAGGTTCAACATCTCCAAAAACAAAAATTTCTAAAATATTCACGTCCTTTGTTGTTTTAAAACGAATCGGCAGAGCTTGATACTCAACCACATTGTTAGTTACTTCAAATTCAAGTTTGAAAGAAAAAGTGGAGCTCTCTTTCAAAGGAGAAATGAGAACCATCCCTGCACCAGTTCCTTCTTTAGAACATGAACCATCAAAGTATGTTTTCCATAGCTGGGAACCTTCATGACTCATCTGTTTTTCAGCAGGCTTCAAAATCTGAAAATTTTCTGCAGATAGGACAACATTATCCATGGGTAAAATGCTTGAACCAACATCAGTTGTTCTAGCATAAATTGGATGATTAGTGGTGTCTTTTCTGTCACTAATGATATATGCCAGTTGTGCTTCTCTATAAAGTCTTCTTTTCTCTCCTCGAAAAACATGGACAATAGCATAAGTGAGATCCATTTGCAAAGTTCCTCCCAACCTTCTAATCCGTGACCTATAAAGTAACATGCTAAACCTAGGAGGAATATCAGCTACAACAATATCCATCACCATTCCTCTCATGGGTAACTGAAAAAGGCTTACTACAAGGTCTTTGATGACACCAAGGCATTGAACTTTCCGAGAATCAAAGGAGTAGAGTTCTTGGTACTCTCTAGTTACTTCAAGACCTAGTTCATCCATGACTACCTTGGGCATTAAATTTTGTGAGGCTCTAGAGTCTAGAATCCATTAGGAAATTATGCAAATATTATCATGAATATTTAGAGATAGATAGAAAGGAGGGGTGAAAGTCATCTCTGTCTTCTACCAATGGACCTAAAATAACAGTGGGCTTGTCATCTTCAAGGTTAACAAAATCAGAAGTTACTTCGGTAGGTGGAGATTGAAGAAATTTCATAAAGGTATTTTTGAAATCATCATTTTTCATGAGCTCTACAAGAGGAACATGAATCTTTATCTTTTGTATTTCATTCTCAAAATTGAAAATAGGGGGCATTTTGTGAGCAATTTTTACCTCAAGTGAAGGAGTATTAACTGCTATCGGAATTTTCGGTAATTTCTGTTCAACAACTTGATTTTCTGTTGGAATTTTAACTGTGTCCTTATTATTCTTGGGCTGTGCAATAGGATTTGGATTGTCATCAATATTTTTTGATCTGAGACTATATATTATTTTAGGATCAAATGCAATCATGGAATGATCAGGAACCACTCAATATTCTGAGTATATGACATGAAATCTTCATACTCTTCTTGTCTAAGATGAATCAACCCTTCTTTGTCTCTCAAGCAATTGATATCAACAACTTTCTCCAACATTTCAACTTCCTCGTCATCTTGAAATATAACATTATGCAAAGGAGGCTGAACTTTTTGATCATCAACATCTCTCCTTTCTCGCTGCAAAATTTGAGGAACATTAGGTCTTCTAAATTGCTGCCTATTAGACTGAACAAATGAAACATTTCTAGAAGTAGCTGGTCTTGCTTCCATATTGAGCTTGGACATCTCAATAGTCAATGAATTGACCATCTTGGTCAACTCTTCTAACTTAGGATCAATGTATGAAGCTCCTGAAGTTGAAACTTCAGCTTTTTTCTTTCTTTTTTCTCTTTCAATCCTTCCTCTAAGCCTATCAGCTGCTAACACATTAGATTCTACCTCCAGTGCATTGTCGTGCATTTGTTTTAGTGTTGTATATCTTCTTTGTCTTAATAATAATAAAAAATTAGGATCAAAGGCACCAACATAAGTGATTTTTTTTGAAGCTTCAGTAGGCTTGATTTGAGTAGGTATTTTTCTATACATCTTATTTAATGTCTTAGAAAAATCAGAAATTGATTCTCCTTCTTTTCTTTTTATTGCACCAAATTCAGTGATATAATACATAAAATATTTCTTATCACCCCATTTTCTTAAAAATGTATCATTTAGGGTTCCAATTCCATTTATGCTACCAGTTATCAAAGATCTGAACCATTTTCTAACATCACCCTCAAGACTCTGAACACAAACTCTCATCCAGACATCTTCATGCTCAGTATTCAGATTGTCATCATAGGCATAAAAATCAACAATTTGTTATTCAGTTGTTACCTCTCCCTCACCACTAAACTTAGGCATGTACTTGTGATAATCTCTTGTCGTTAATGCATTCATAGGTCAAGGTAAAACCAAAGGGGCATATGTAGCAGCAACAATTGCATCCATTCGGCTAGGGGGTCGGTTTGGAACTACCATGGTGTGAGTTGATGGGATTTGTGGAACAATAATTAGGTGGATTGTGAACAACAGATGATGAAGCACCAACTTGTGATGTACAGACCGGTTGTTGGTTGCAAAATAAGGGAGGTATATGATTTTCTGCAAAATCAGGGGACAACTTTTGCAAGAATTCTTTAGGGACATCCTTTGAGAAAACAGTAGTAGAGGAAACAAACTTTAGTTTACTCTTTTTCTTGATTAAATTTTTAGGGTCAAAAACTGGGATTATCAAAGGGGAATATGGGTTAGCCCTGGTTCTAGTCCTCCTAGGAGCCAGAACTTCAACAATGGAGTTTCCAGGTGTAAAGCAGTCTAAAAAGACAACTGGAATTGTACACCTCACCAGAATTATAACTTTTTCATTCATCCAGGGATAAAATTCAATTCGCCTCCCCAGAAATGACGCCAAATATTTTAGCACAAGGAGTCACTCCTTGACTGCATAAGGAGTAAGC
Source organism: Pinus albicaulis (assembly GCA_034641835.2). Classification (NCBI taxonomy): domain Eukaryota; kingdom Viridiplantae; phylum Streptophyta; class Pinopsida; order Pinales; family Pinaceae; genus Pinus; species Pinus albicaulis. The sequence continues at coordinate 661,095,454 of CM076584.1, read as the reverse complement.
CTTACACATCATTATTCATTTCAAATTTTAAAGGGTTGTTTGAGTGGTGGGATAGCTTCTCAAAGATTTTGAAATGATTTTTTATATTCTTTAAGACTTTCATGCATTTGGAAAACTGTGTCAAGTATAAATTGTGTGGTTAAATTGGTAGTATAGGGAGAAAAGTGTACAAATGGAGAAGATGGATAGCTGGTACCTATTCCAGGAAATATTCATATCCTAAATCAGTCACACAACTATGATGATGTCTCTTTACACAAACTCTATTTATGCAAAGTAAAAAACATTCAGAAAATAGATTGCATGTATAAAGTATTCCACAAATCATTTATGAAATCTTCACTAACATGTTCTATAACTGAAAGAAAATAATTTACTGTTAAATCCTTTAACAGTTTCTCACTCACACCTTACTAGTTGTTGAAATTCATATTTTAGAAGAAATTAAAAAAGAAAGGAGACACACCACACATTAGATGTTCCTTGAGTCACAAAATCCTCCTGCATGAAGTAAACAAGGATTTTTATTATATTCAGTCTTTAGGTAGACCAACATCCAACCTAGAAATGGTATTTACAAGTGGTATATATAGCAAGAGAGGCACCAAATCCATCTCTTCTAAAAAAAAGGAAACATTAATTCTAACATTACATATGTGTCAAAATACATTACAACCTTATCCGATAGAAATCTAACAGAAAGGACAGATGGAGAAGAAAGAAGAGAAGAAATCTGAGCTGAAATGTTGAGTGCACTGTGATGTTGCCCTTTTTTCTGCTAATTTATATCCTTGTGTCTTGGTTCTTTAATAACCATGTAGCTTTATTTAGTAAGACCGCCAACAACCTCATAACCAACTTTCACTATCACTTGTATTATCTATTTGGTTATGGGTTCTTATCCATCCTTAACTGGCTCGGAAAAATTTGATGACACGTGTCAAAATTCAGTTAAAACAGGTGCTACTGATAATTCCGATAAAAACCTGTAACTGCGTAAAATATGGAATGCTACCGGAATTTTCAGTAGCGCCCTGTTTATTTTTAAAAAATACATAGAAAATGTTGAAAATCCTGTGCAAACTTATATTCCTTGACACCTTAGCTGATGTTCAAAATTGTAAGTGATAAGGAAAAAGGTACTTGTATCAAAAAACCTTTTTACCTTCCCTCTATGTGTGTTGCAACTTCAACAAGCTTATGCAAGTATATTTTGCTGTCAACAACTGATCTAGATCTGGTTTCTCTTGTGGCTGCTTCCTTGATAATGGCTTTCTCCTCCTTAGAACCCTTTTGTGTTTTTCTTCTCTTTGAGGGCTCTGAGTGCTGCTCTAAAGGGTTTTTGTTTTTGTTTTTCTTCATGGATTTCTCTATCTTTGAACCTTCAGGTTTACCTTTAATATCAATAACCTCTGTCATTAGGCTTGGATTATCTATAGCTTTGGACTTAAGCCTAAACTTGTTGTTGTCTCTGTTATGCCTCTTTCTGGTACTAACAACAGTTTTGAATTCTTATTTCTTATTCTTACTACTGATGTCATATCCATCATCCTTGAGGAGTCTTCATCCGATTGTGTAGGCTGATTCTCTTTCTGCATCTTCTGTTGAATATGTGCTTCCGAAATTTCTGGTAGTACCTACACTTTTGATTTATCTATAGTTGAAGACCTTCCTCTCCGAGCTCTAGTGTAGGCATTAGGAAAAGGAGGAACATGGGGCACTATTTTCATAGATTTGGGTTTACTTACTAAGGAACTATTTATTTTTTCCAACTTTCTCTCAGCTTTAACCGCAAAAAATTTTTCTTTCTTACCCTTGGCCTTCTTATAAATATTTTCTTTTTTTTCCTTTGTCTTTGTTCTTCCTTTTGTAGGATGAGGTTGTGGTTGTGAAACTGGAGTTGTAGGTGCAGGTTGGCCTGCCCTATAAAACAAAAAGTTGTCCCAAGTTTGATTTCTCTTCCCCAACTCTTCTTCAACTAGAGCTTTGATTAAAGCTTGATGGTACAAGCTATACTCTGAAATAGCAGTGTGATTTTGAACCCTTGCTGAAATATTTGTCAGGATTTTCAACAAGAAATATGGCAGATTTAATGTCTTCATACCTGCAACATGAAAAATAAACCTCATGTGATAAAGGAACACAACTGTATACCTCCTTTCACAAGTAAAGTATATCTTAATAAGATTATAGCATCTACCCATTCATTCTTAAGATAGCTACTTGGAATGCCTTTGGCCCAATTTGGATCTCTGTGTGTATATTTGAGGAAGCTATTGAGATCTCATCCTATGATAACTTGCCCTTTAAACAACCTTTCTCCTTCCTGTAGAAGGTTAAAGGCTTCAACAATGGAGTCTTAAGAAACCTGCAAGGTAAGGCCATAAACTGTGGCTTTTTGTCCATTAAGAGAGTTATAAAAATCTTGAGCTTCTCCTGAGTGAGAGCTCCCTAACCTGGTGCATAGAGAATACCACCCTGACTAGATAAACAAGCTCCTTACCCTCGAATTTGCATCCACTAGGTTTGCACCTTGTGGCTCAATTCGATTTATTTTTCCACTTGTTTTAGTCATCTTCAAAAAATAAATGACTCTGTCTCTTGCAACTGATAGGCGAAAGAGTTGGAGGAGTTTTACCTTACAAGTGTTTCTTGTATTTACCTTTGAAATCATGTCCGAAATCTAGACTCCTCCTAAAACTATGAATCTAAACAATTTGATCTCCAACACTAAAAATTCAAATGACAGTGCTCCTACTTTTTCAGTGGTTTTAAAACCAAAATATGGCTCATCACAGTGACCTGCCCTGTCTTGCTGTTAATTGGCCAAAATTTCTGGCAACACTGCTGTGTGATGCAGCTATAACTGCAAATTAAATTATACTTGTGGACTTGTGGGCTAGGATCCACATAACTTCCTTTTTACACAATGGAATATAAATATGTTGGAGGTGGTTTAACATACATAAATATGAAATCAAACAACGATCACCTTAAACAAACCATACTTACCCATATCACTTTACATTTTATGCGGAACCAGAGCTCTCGGGTCCCACATCTCGATAACCAATCATAACACATCGCAGTCACTTGCCTGAAACTTTTAACTCCTTACCAAATACGCTAAACCACAAAATATTGTGAAATGCGCTGTTGCGTAGTGCTGGCATGTGGCCTTCCCTCATTGCATCACATCTTCTCGTCCTTACTGCGTCGCATCGCAAGTTTCTTATTTACCTTGTGAACTCTTAAACGGTAACTTCTATACATTGTGAAGTGTGAAATCGTTTCCAGGCTGCTGCAATCTCTGTCGTTGGCTTGTCCTAGATCCAATGGTCCACATCTTCTCCCTCCTTCTTATCGCATCACAACGAATTAACATTTCGTGCGAACACTTAAACAGTGTCCGCTATAATTTGCGAAGTACAACGTCACGATCCATCGTCCGCCGTTGATCTGCTGCATGATCCAACGGTCAACGCAACTTCTTCTCCATGACACTTCACATCGCAAGTTAAAATATTTAACTTGTGAAATCCCTAACTCTTAAATACTTGAATCGCCGATGAGAAATTGCGCCCTGCCGACACACATATGTCTCGCACTTCATCAACTCACCTTAACTGCTCATCTCTTGTCTTCGGATCTGTGATTTAATCGTAGCCATCCACTCAAGCTTCTCGACTCTTCTTCACCTCTTTTTCCCGCTCTAATCTCTGTCGTCAATCCTTAAACCTTTGACTCTGCGACTCAATCCTCGCCGTCGATTTTTCTTCTTTCAGATGTCGCCGCTCTGCAATACTGCTTACTCCCTGCTACTCTTTCTGTCTTCTTATGGAATATTTCAATGCTATCACTCCTAAGCTTTGTCTAGTCTGCAAACGCGCAGACTACTCTTGGGTTTTTTCTTCGTCTCTCAGCCCTCGGTCTCTGCCACAAATTTTCCCGTGTGAAGTTCACAGGAACTTCATTCTCTCACTCAATCTGTCTATGCATTAACAGAAAGAACATAGATATATAGTAACACATGAATGCAATGCTTGATTTCGATAGGGAAATAAAGCAAATAGGATTTCGATAGGGAAATAAAGCAAATAGGTTGAAATAGAGAGCCTGATCAAAATGCAAAACACTTGGAATTAATTTAAAGATGAAAATACACAGAACCCAAGCCCTGGGATGGCTAGTTTTACATTTGTTCCTACTCTCTATTCAACCCTCTTTCACACCTATTTCCCTCTCATCCTCTCTCTTTTTCTCTATGGAAGGAAAAAACCCACAATGGTGGATTTGGTTTTGTTATATGCCTTTTCCAAAATCCCCATATGGTTGAGAAACTGTTAATCAGTTTTAGACCAGTTTATTCAACTAAATGCCTAACTAATCCTAATATAACTATTATTTTAACCTACAAATTACAATGGCTATGTTAGCCCAAATTAACTTTAAACAAAATACTTTAAAACTAAAGTATTCAAATTATTAGGATTACTAGTCCTCTTCCCAAGCCACAACATGTGACCAACTTGTCACATTGTTGGCTCTACCTTAATGCTTCTGCATCAGATTCCCGAGGTAAAAGAATTCATGACCTCCTGGTCATGAGTCTTCAATGCTTGAATCATCCAAGATCCCAAAATCTGTTCTGCTGCTGTCCATAAGCTGCATTGTCTTCACCATTCTTTAGTTGCAATCTTCCAGGCTTCCATACTTTTTATTGTAGTGCTCCACTACTTTGACCTTCACTGTTCTTCACTTTCCAAAAAATTCCACAATGGACTGCTTTCTTCATTTTGTTGTATCTCTTCTTAGGTATTTGCATTAACTCCCATAGTTCATGTATGGTTTCTTACAATTCAATCTTCTGATGTAATCTAATCTTATTTCTAGACCTTTGCCAACACATTCTACTACACTCTGTCCCAGATATTGCTGCAAATATTACTCCGGACATTGCTACTACCCAAACTTCCTGAATATATATGAAGATATCTCCCTCTGCAACATCCCTCTTCTTTTCCTTGTTTGCAAATTTACTGTCAAAATGTAAATTTCCTTCTAATTATCTTACTGCAGTAATATATTATTCACTCTTTCGTGTATACTAGTTAACACAATTAAGTTTTGGAAAGTAGTATCTATCCCTGTTTCAACTACAGTTTGAATTGGTTCCATCTTTTTGTCTGCAATCTATTTCTCTTACTCAAATGCTTTCAGCAAGCAACTCATCCATTCACTAATTACTTGATTCCATTCAAGTACCTCTTTAGTATGCTGTATTATGGTTTCAACATAACCCTCTTCCTTGACAACACTCCATTGTTGTCCTTCTGCTTTTTGACTAGTCCTAATAGTCAATTCAGTCTTTTCCACTTCTAAGACTGAATTTCCTTTAGCCTGGGACATAACTGCCTCACTTTCTTCTTTATAGCTTTCTTCTTCCTTGTTACTAAGCAAACCTATTTGTGACACTGCTTCTTCATCTTTAACCAGAATAAAATTATGATTCTCTATTTCTATGACAGTCCTAAATTTCCATCCAACAATCTTCCTTTGGCTATTTAAACAAGCCAATTCCTCTATGTCCTCATCAAGAACAAGTTTCATCTCATGAGGCATTACTACTTCATCTCCATTAAAGTTACTCCCCTCATTAAATAAGGAAATTATTAATTCATTCTACTGCAACAACTCAACTTGGACTTCATCAGAAAGACACTCTTCATCATACCTTGCTTGACAATTCTCTTCCTCATTATACTTTTCTAGATAAACTTCAACTTTACTTGAGACAATTCCAAGAGATGGAATGTCTTCTACACAACCTGCAAACACATTTAAATTGTCAACATTAAACTCATAAGACCCAGTGGTCTTATTTGATGACTCAATCACCAAATCTTTCTCTTGCTGTTCTAAGTCTCTTTCAGGACTCAGAAAGTCTTCACTAGTCTTCTTTTTAGCTTTCTCAAGCATAACATATGAATTCTTAATATCATCTTTTGCCTCTTTCTGCTCTTGGCCATCATCATAAGCCAAGTACTCCTTGTTTTTAGCTTTTATAGAAGGCTGGAAATCATTGCCTTCACTTAGCTGTGCATGTGCATGTATATGAGACTCAACTGTCTCATTTTCTTCTTGAACATAATTTAGATTTTGTCGTCCCCATTCATCCTCTATGACAACATCAGAAAATTGTCTTTCTTTACCTATTTCACCTACAAACAAACAATAATCATTTGTTTCAAAACCATAAGGATCCATAGCCTCTCTTGTTGTCTCAAACATCAACTCTTTTTTTTGGTTCCCATCCTTCCAAGGATCCATGAAAGCATCAATTGGTCTCATGTATTCATCTTCATTACTACTATCACCAAGAATAGACCCTTGCTCAGGTTCACATAAGTAAACCTCCTCCTTAACACACATCCTATGCTGTAACTCAGCTCCTCTGAGTTCTTCTTCTAGCTGAATTCTTGTGTCAGATCTCAGCCTGCTCTGTAATTGACTCCACTTGACTCTTTTCTTCCGCAGAACCCAATCATACCTTTGGTGTTCCATATTCCCTTGTATGAATTCTCTCAACACTTCTAGCTACACTTTTATCTCAGCTAATTCTCTATCAATTTTATTCTTACTTGATCTTTCATAATCTCCCTTGGAACCTTTACTATGACCATTAGTAGCCATAATATTCTTTCCTTTATGAACTTCTCTTTGTTCATCATGTACTACAAACAATCCATCTATACAAGCTGACTCCACCAACCTGTCTGTAGATACCACACCAAGCTTTTCCATGCTTAGTATTTTACTGGCATCTTTGCTGACTCTTCTCTCCTGATTGTGACTCCACTTTGAACCTTTTAGATAACTATCAGTGGTCATCTCTTCTTCTTCCCTCTGTGGAATCATCCTGATCCACTTTGTGAACTACAACAAACCTCTTTTGTCTTTGAAACAAGTGTAGTACTTGTCTCCAGTCCCAAGTCATCTCTTGGTGACTCTTCTTCTTCTTGATCATTCACAACGACCAAAGTATGGTGGATTTGAAGAACGTGATCGTTGGGGCGCTGGTCGTGAAGGGCAACGTGATGGAGACCGATCGGTTGATAATTGGAGGCGTCCTTCAAAACCAAACCAACCTGACTACAAATGAAATACATGTTCTGCAGAATACCGCAGCTCCCTGATGATTGACATATGCTGCTACCGTAGCTACCCGATCATGAATACAAGTGACATGGACGCCCTTTATTATTATATATTAAAAAATAGGCACAAAATAAAATAAAACTACACTATCCACCCACTAGCACACCAAATAAAACTATAGAATTAACTTATATATTCAACCAAATAAAACCATAAAATTAATTTATATGAACCTTCTCTTCTTTTTACACTTATCTCCGGTAAAACAGGTGAATGCCTTTTCAATTTATGTGTAATATCTGTCATCTCATCTCATAAATAGGGGTGATACTCCTTTCAGCTCTAGGGTATTTTTTTCATTTTTTGGAGGGTTTTCTGCCACTTTTTCCTATCAAATTTTTTTTATGGATCTGCTGGAATCACAAATTTGAATTGTGAACTCTCCATAATTCAAGTGCTCTATTGATTTTTCAACATGTTGAATATATATATATATATATATATATATGAAAAAACGAAATTTAAACACCAAAGATAAATATTTGAGAAAAAAAAATCTCTAAATTTCCACCATCAATTCTAAAAAATCTCATAATTAGACAACCCCTTACAAAATCTATGATTTGACTAATATGAAGCTTCTTTTCAGCCAATAGTGAGATAAGACACAAATTAGATGGGACACATACTAAGCTTCCTTTCTAGAAAAATAAATCTCTTACCAATGAGAGTAAATTCACAGAGTTATCCTATCGTTCAATTTAAAACAATGAGCACATTGCAAATATAAATGGCTAATTTTTCTTTGAACGTGTTCGGAGTCTACCTCTAAAAATCAACCTTAAATGTCACTCTTCCAAAAAATTATTAAAATGTTATTTATTAATACCTTTAAAATTGTGTATGACATATGTTGCTACCTCAACCCCCTCCTGATGATGATTATCAAACAATCTATAAGTAACAATCCACATAGCTCACAATAACAATCTATAAAGTGTACTATTATTTAATAATTTTATTTCAATGACCATATCACTTAAAAGTCTAATGTTTCATTGTCATTAAGGATGTTTAATTGTAATTAATGATTTCGAGCATAAAGAGTTATGATCCCTAAATACTATACATTTTAAATTACAACTTAAAAAGTAAAGTAAATTGCATAAAAAAAGTAAAGGCCGTAAATTAAATTACAACTTAAAAATTACTTTTAAATTACAAAAGAGGTACTAAATACTACACACTTTTACATTACAACTTAAAAATTATAGTGAATTGTATAAAAATCCTGAAGACCCTAAATACTATACACTTTTAAATTACAAAAGAGCTATGATCTGAAAATGCTATACACTTTTAAATTACAAAAGAGGCACTACATACTACACACCTTTAAATTACGACTTAAAAACTACAGTGAATTGCATAAAAATCCTAAAGGCCCTAAATACTATACACATTTAAATTACATTTTAAAACTTAAAGCGAATTGCCTAAAAATCCTAAAGGCCCTAAATACCACACACTTTTTAAATTACAAAAGAGTTATGATCCCTAAATACTATATGCTTTTAAATTACAAAAGAGCTATGATCCCTAAATACTACACACTTTTAAATTACAAAAGAGCCATGATCCCTCAATACTATACACTTTTAAATTACAACTTAAAAATTAAAGTGAATTGCATAAAAATCCTAAAGGCCTTAAATGCTATACACTTTTAAATTGCAAAAGATCTATGATCCCTAAATACTATGCACTTTTAAATTACAGCTAAAAATTTAAAGTGAAATGCATAAAAATCCCAAAGGCCCTACATACTATACACTTTTAAATTACAAAAAGCCATGATCGCTAAAAACTATACGCTTTTAAATTACAAAAGAGGTATGATCCCTAAATCCTATACAACTTAAAAATTGAATTGAGTTGCATAAAAAGCCTAAAGGCCTTCAAATTAAAGTGAATTGCAAAAATACAAAAGAAATTAAATATTATCGCAAAAAAAAGAAAAAGAAAATAGTGAACTATTGTGTTTGAATTGTAAATTAAAATGCTTCTGCTTGACTCAGATCTCGTCTTCTTAGGACGTAAGGAAACAAGTTAATGACCCAAGACCGAGAGGCATCTGGGAGGAGTGAAAGCCTGCCCTCTTACGGACCACTACTGGTAAAGCTCGCCCCCTTATGGACCACGAATGCCAGCCTGCATTCGTGCATAGCAGGAAATGATGGTTGTCCACACTGTTGGTTTGAAAAATGAGTTATGATAGGTTTTCTCACCGTGTAAAAAAAAAAAGTTTTAAAATTGTGTATATTGATACAAAACATATACATGGACACTATCCCCCAACTAGCACACCAAATAAAACTATAGAATTAACTCATATATTCAACCAAATAAAACCATAAAATTAATTTATATGCACCTTCTCTTACAAGTATCTCAAGTAAGACTTGTGAATGCCTTTTCAATTTATGTGTAATATGTGTCATCTCATAAACAGGGTCAACTCAGGGTGTGCAATACTCCCTTAAGCTCTAGGGTATCTGTTATACCTTTTGGAGGGTTTTCTCCCACTTTTTCTGTAGGGATTTTCTGGAATCATAAGTTTTCCTTGTGAACTCTCCATAATTCAAGTGCTCCAGAGGTTTTTCAACATGCTGAATTCATATATATGAAAACACCCAGTTTAAACACCAAATATAAATATTTGGCCAAAAAACATTCTCTAAATTCCCACCATAAATTCCAAAAAATCTCATAATTAGACGACCCCTTAAAAAATTCTATGATTTGACTAATAGGACACTTCTTTGCTCCTGTTTAGATATTTCAACATTAGTGGGATAAGACATAAATTTTCACATGAATCAAAATAAGATGCAATGGATAGATGGGACAAATACTAAGATTTATTTCTCGAAAATAAATCTTTACAGTTGATAGTAAATCACAGAAGGTTTAATATTAAAATCAAGAATGGTGGTGGTGGCCCATTTGGAGTGCTTTTTAATATAAATGGCTAATTTTTTCTTTGAACGTATTGAGTTGAGTGAAAATCGTTGTTAAATACTTTGATAAAAAATTTAGATATATTTTGCAAGTTGTCTTTAAAGAGCATTTTGAAGGATTTTTCCGGTGGATTTTCGACTCTCTAAAAATCCGGCAGAATTCATTGAAAAAAGAAGTTTGATGTAAATCCTTGCACAATCGAATATGCCTTAGGTTTTTTAGGCACCTTTTAAACTCCAAAAAGGCGTAAATAAAAACAACTCCTATATTTTGTATCAAAATTTATTTATTTTAGTTATATTAGTGAATATTACAATTTGTTTTTTTACTAAAATTAAATAAAATTAACGAGTTAATAATAATAGTTATATGTTTAGGCATGTAAATCCAATACTTTAATCAATCCCGAATCTAATAATTTGTCACTCTTCCAAAAAATTATTAAAATGTTATTTATTAATCGAGACACAATGAAACATCTCAAATGAAGAGGACATGATATGAGATAATCCCAACACGAATCTACGAAATAAATTAAGACGCAATGAAACATATCCAATGAAGAGCACATGATTGATACGTCATACTTCAACCTTTCAGTACATCAGTAAAAGGTCACATATTTCTCTTATTTGGCTCCCCGACCCTCTCAGACCGAATTCTCTCGAAAGCTGTCCAATCCTCGTCGTAATGTCGCAAAGTCGTATACCGCTGGGCTCGGGATCTCCGCTCATCTCTAGCGAACGCCATCAAGCTGCTCTCGTCCGTAACATTAGCTTCTCAAATTGTAATGCTGTTATTTATTCTTGTCATATTAGGATAACTTTCATGTCACACATGATCTAAGAAAGGTGAAGGGACTTATTTAGTATTCAAAACTGTCCTTAGGGATTTATTCAAGAATACCTTACAGTTCCAACATTAATTAAGTGATTCGGTTGAGATTTAGTCTTTACTTCATTGAGCTGGTGATTAAGAACTTTAGATCTGCAGTCCTTTTTGTAGTGCCCTTCCTTTCCACATTTCCAACACACCTTTACAAACTTTCCAGGAGATTTAGATCTCCTTCTAGATTTAGACCTCCCACTCGAAACCTTATTCTTGTTTCTGTTCTGGGACCTTCCTCATATAGATAAGGCATCTCTATTTCGACCCTCCATATTTCTCCATCTCATTTCCTCCGACAGCAAGGCTGAGACAATGTCATCAAAATTCAAGGTAGTTGTATTGCTACGGATTGCAATAACCAGACTGTCCCACGAGTCCGGTAGAGAACACAAAAAACTAATGAACTTACCTTCGTATGAGATTTTAATATCAACAGATGACAGCTAACTCACCACAACATTGAAGGCATTTAGATGCTCTGTCACCGAGTCTCCATCCTTCATCCTCAGGTTATACAGCTTTTTCCGCAGGAACAATTTATTCACCAGAGACTTAGATTGGTACAAAGTCCCTAGCTTTTCCCACAAGGTCTTCACCGTAGCTTCCCCAGATACATTCAACAATACTGAATCTGAGACACACAACCGTATTGTGCTCTTAGCCTTCCGATCCAGTTTCTTCCAGTCTTCATCTGACATTGCCGTTGGTTTAGTACCTGGATCTACCGTGATCCACTGATATTTATCCACCAGTAGATCCTCCATCTTGAGCTTCCACAACTCAAAACTCTGACCATTAAATTTCTCGATCTCTATCTTCCCGCCGCTCGCCATCTTCTTTCACAGCAAGAATCGATCCTGCAGATCTCCCACTGAACAGGGTCTACCTCAGGCCCAAGCAAAAAACCCTCAGCAACAAAGGCGTCCCCTTGAAGCCGAAACAACTCTGATACCAAATGTAGGTTTTAACCCTGAACAGAAATTATCTACACATGAATCTTATAACAAAAAATAAACAATAGCGAGAGCGTAAAACATAAAACAGATAAACACAGAGATTTTCCCCTAGATCCCAAATCAGGACGACCAGCTTGATTTTTCATTATATTCCTTTTAGTGTTACAACACATATATATACATGCCGAAGCATACATAAACCCCAATCCATTAACCCTGGATTAGAACATAACTGTAGTTCCCTTGAACGGATCTACAAAATACCAGGGGCCGAAAACCATCATGCCCAAAAACCATGTGCAAAACCATGCACAAAACCATGGGCAGGTCTTCCCACCGAAAAATAAGGACGAAATTTTTTTTTTCCCAGGGCGCTGCCCCGGACCCCGAACAGGGGGGGCTACATTCCCCCCTGCTGCGCCCGGTGCAACGTACACGGGGGTCCTATCGCCCCCCACCCTTGTAGTGACTAGTCGTGGAAATAATATAACACATACCCAACATTCTCCCACTTGTTGTTTTATTTCCGCAGGTGGCCACATGGAGCTGAGTCATAAGCCCAGCTTTGAAACACCCATTGTTTCTCTATAGCAAGAGAACTTCTGAGTGCTCACAGACTTTGTCAATGCATCTGCAACATTCTTCAAAGTGTCCACCTTTACCAGCAACACCCTTTTAGCCTCAACCATATCTCCAAAAAAGTGATATTGAACATCAATGTGTTTTGTCTTTGAATGATAAGCAGGGTTCTTAGCCAAGAAAATTGCACTTTGGCTATCACAGTCTATCCTTATAGCTTGTTGTACCAACCCCATACTTGAACACAATCTCTGCAACCAAACTGCTTCCTTGCTTGCATGAGTGGCTGCTATGTATTTTGCCTCTGTAGTTGAAAGAGCCACTACAGACTGTCTTTTACTCATCCAACCGACTGCGCCTCCAAATAGGCTAAACACATACCCACTTGTAGATCTTCTTTGGTCCAGATCTCCAGCCCAGTCTGCATCAACAAAACCACGAATGTCCAACATTCTTTCCAATCCTGGTCTTCCCTGGTAGCACAAGCCATAATCACTAGTGCCACGTAAATATCTGAAAACCCGCTTCACCGCTGTCCAATGCTCCTTCCCTGGGTTTGACATAAACCTGCTCAATACTCCCACTGCATGTGCAATGTCTGGTCTAGTACAGACCATTGCATACATCAAGCTACCCACTGCACTTGCATATGGAACACGAGGCATATCCTCCTCTTCTTCTTGTGTCTTGGGACACTGTTCAGCAGACAGCTTTACACCTACAAGAATCGGAACATTCACTGGTTTACCATCTTGCATATTGAACCTCTGTAATATAGTCTCGAAATACTTCCTCTAGTTTAATCGGAGCTTCCTTTTTTCCAGATCTCTCTTAATTTCCATGCCCAAAATATAGTTTGTAGCACCAAGATCCTTCATGTCGAATTTGGACAACAGTTGGGTCTTCAAATTTTGGATAATTCCTTTGCCATTTCCAATCAACAACATATCATCCACATAAGAGACCAAATAAATAACATGGTCACCAATTAATTTAAAATAAACACAGTGATCCTCCTTGCAAGTCCACGTATATAGGTATCAAATTTCTGATACCACATCCTTGGTGACTATTTTAACCCATACAAATACTTCTTTAACCTGCATACCAGTTCTTTCTTCCCCTTCACCATAAAGCCTTAAGGTTGTTTCATGTAGATATCCTCTTCTAGATCTCCATGAAGAAATGATGTCTTCACATCCATCTGTTCTACCTCAAAATCAAATGCAGCAGCAATAGATAAAATAAATCTAATAGAAGTAACTTTGGCAACAGGAGAAAAAATATTACCAAAATAAATTCCGACACCTGGGAATAACCTTTTTCTACCAACCGAGCTTTGTATTTCTCCACCTTGCCTCCTACATTCATCTTCTTCTTAAACACCCATTTGCTTCCGATGGGCTTCCTTCCAGCCGGAAACTCCACCAGATCCCAAGCCTCATTTTTATGCAAGGACGCCATTTCATCAACCATGGCCTCCTTCCAGATTTTTCCATCCTCTAAATCTACTGCCTCCCTGACGGTTATGGGATCATCATAAGTTATAGTTAAAGAAAAATTTGAACAGAGAGCAGATGGACTATACCTTTCTGGTTGTCTTCTTTCCCGAACTGATCTTCTCACAGCTGGAGTTTGTGGCTCTTCCTCTTCTGAGTCTTCTTCTGTTGTAGAGTCTTATTCATCCTCCTTTTGCTCAAACTATATATTCTCAGGTTCCTTTGGTAGGACTTCATGTTTAACAATATCTTTCACCTCTCTAAACACCACATCTCGGCTGTACACAACCTTCCTTGTTTCCGGGTTCCAAAGTTTGTAACCCTTTAAACCATCCTTATACCCAATAAAGTTGCACCTTTCAGATTTATTATCCAACTTGGTCCTTTTCTCCTTTGGAACATTTACATATGAATCACATCAAAATACCCTCAGATGTGAAAGAGAGGGTTTCTTACCATTCCATACCTCATGCGGAGCCTTATCCTCCAACGCTGATGAAGGTGATCTGTTAACCAAGTAACATGCAGTCTCCACTGCCTCTACCCAGAATTCTTGTCCTAACCCGGTACCACTGAGCATGCTTCTTTCCTTTTCCATCAGTGTTCTGTTCATTCTTTCTGCAACTCTGTTTTGCCGAGGTGTGTATGGAGTAGTCTTCTGCCGTGCTATACCACACTTATTACAGAACTCTTCAAATTTTTTCTTGGCTGAACTCCCCACCATTATCTGTCCTCAACACCTTTATCTTGTTCTCTGTCTAGTTTTCCACGAGACCTTAAATTCTTTAAATCTCTCAAAGACTTCAGATTTCTTCCTCAAGAAATATATCCATGTATTCCTTGAGAAGTCATCTATGAATGAAACATAGTACACAGGCTTACCCAATGATGGAACCGACACAGGTCCAAACACATCACTGTGGACAAGCTCTAATATCTTGTTTGCCCTCTTAGCACGAGAAGGAAAACTCACCTGATTCTGCTTCCCATATACACAATGTTCATAGAAATCGAAATCTAGAGAGCTATTAGACATACCTTCTACCATACCATTTCCATGCAGTATCCGAAGGCCCTTCTCTCCAATATGTCCAAGCCTTTGATGCCATAGCATGGTATTTTCTCCAGAGACCGCTAGGCTTTCCGCTCCACTTTCGGGAACCACAGAACTGTTGCACCCAAAAATAATAGTGCTACCCTGAAGCTTGTACAGATTTCCAATCCGAACTCCCCACATTAATACCAGTGCTCCTCGAACCATCTTACAGGTATCTTTCTCGAACAATGTTTTTACACCTGCATCATCCATCTTACTTACATATTTCAGATTTCTGGCCAATGCAGGAATGTGAAGAACACCAGGAAGTGTTATAATCCTTCCACCTTGCAGCTTCAGCTTGACTTTTACACGTTTGACGATTCTAGCCTTCCTATCATCACCTAAGAAAACATCACCTCCATCATATTTCTCATACTCGCAGAACCACTCCCTATGAGGAGTGAAGTGAAAGGATGCACCCGAGTCAATCAACCATGACTCATGATCTACATGTGTATTTGAAGAAGAAGCCAAATACACATCCCCACCTTCATCCGAGGTGGCTTTTGCCTCTGCAGAAGGAGCATCATCAGATCCCTTTCCTTTCTCAGGAGCTTTAGATCTGCAGTCCTTTTTGTAGTGCCCTTCCTTTCCGCATTTCCAGCACACCTTTACAAACTTTCCAGGAGATTTAGATCTCCCACTCGAAACCTTATTCTTGTTTCTGT
This sequence comes from Pinus albicaulis, assembly GCA_034641835.2. Classification (NCBI taxonomy): domain Eukaryota; kingdom Viridiplantae; phylum Streptophyta; class Pinopsida; order Pinales; family Pinaceae; genus Pinus; species Pinus albicaulis. The sequence continues at coordinate 661,079,586 of CM076584.1, read as the reverse complement.
TCTGGGACCTTCCTCATACAGATAAGGAATCTCCATTCTGACACTCCATATTTCTTCATCTCATTTCCTCCGACAGTAAGGCTGAGACAATGTCATCAAAATTCAAGGTAGTTGTATTGCTACCTATTGCAATAACCAGACTGTCCCACGAGTCTGGTAGAGAACACAACAAAATAATGCACTTATCTTCATCTGAGATTTTAATATCAACGGATGACAGCTGACTTACCACAGTATTGAAGGCGTTCAAATGCTCTGTCACCGAGTCTCCATCCTTCATCCTCAGGTTATACAACTTTTTCCGCAGGAACAATTTATTCACCAGAGACTTAGATTGGTACAAAGTCCCTAGCTTGTCCCACAAGGTCTTCGCCGTAGCTTCCCTAGATACATTCAACAATGCTGAATCTGTGACACACAACCGTATTGTGCTCTTTGCCTTTCGATCCAGCTTCTTCCAGTCTTCATCTGACATTGTCATTGGTTGAGTACCTGGATCTTTCGCGATCCACTGGTATTTATCCACCAGCACATCCTCCACCTTGAGCTTCCACAACTCAAAACTCCGACCATTAAATTTCTTGATCTCTATCTTCCCACCGCTCGCCATTTTCTTTCACCGCAAGAATCGATCTCGTAGATCTCCCACTGAACAGGGTCTACCTCATGCCCGAGCAAAACACCCTCAACAGCAAAGACGTCCCCTTGAAGCTGAAACAACTCTGATACCAAATGTAGGTTTAACCCTGTACAAAAATTATCTACAAACGAACCTTTAAAAACAAAAAATAAACAATAGCGAGAGCATAAAACATAAAACATATATACATAGAGATTTTCCCCTGGATCCCAAATCGGGACGACCAACTTGATTTGTCATTATATTCCTTTTAGTGTTACAACACATATATATACATGTCTAAGCATATATAAACCCCAATCCATTAACCCTGGATTAGAACATAACCATAGTTCCCTTGACCGGATCTACAAAATACCAGGGGCCGAAAACCATCATGCCCCAAAACCATGTGCAAAACCATGCACAAAACCATGGGCAGGTCCGCCCATTAAGAAATAAGGACCAAATATTTTTATTTTTTTCCCGGGGTGCTGCCCCGGACACCCAACCGGGGGGGCTGCCGCCCACCCTGTGACCCCCCTGTTGCGCCCGGCACAATGTAAATGGATGACCTATCACCCCCCCTGTAAACCCCCCACTCATGAATAGTCGTGGAAAGAATATAACACATACCCAACATACCCTACGTATTACAATGGCTATGTTATCCCAAATTAAATTTAAACTAAATACTTTAAACTAAAGTCTTCAAAATATAAGGACTGCCAGTCCTCTTCCCAAGCCACGACATGCGACCATCTTGTCACATTGTTGACTCTGCCTTAGGGCTGCCAGTGCTCTTCCCAAGCTACAACTTGTGACCAAATTTTCACACTGTTCTGCCTTAATACTTCTGCATCAGACTCTCGAGGTAAAATAAATCATGACCTCCCAGTCACGTGTCTTCAATGCTTGGATCTTCCGGGATCCCAAACTCAGATTTTTTGTTGTCCATAAGCTGCATTGTCTTCACCATTCATCAGCTGCAATCTTCCAGGATTCCATACTTTGTACTGTAGTGTTTCACTGCTTCTACCTTCATTGTTCTTCACTTTCCAAACAATTCCATAGTGGATTTCTTTCTTCATTTTGCTGCAACTCTTCTTATGTATTTGTACAAAATCCCATAATTCATCTATGGTTTCTTGCAATGCAATCTTCGGCTGTAATCTAATCTTATTTCCAGTCCTCTGCCAACACATTCTACGACACTCTGTCCCAGATATTGCTACAAATATTACTCTGGACATTGCTGCAACCCAAAATTCATGAATATCCCTGAGGATGTCTCCCTCTGCAACATCCTTCTTCTTTTCCTTGTTTGCAAATTTATTGTCAAAAGTAAATTGCCTTCTAATTCTCTGACTGCAGTAATATATTTATTCACTCTTTCCTGTATACTAGTTAACATAATTTAGTTTTGGAAACTAGTATCTATCTCAGTTTCAACTATAGTTTGAAATAGTTCCATCTTATTGTCTGCAATCTCTCTCTCTTGCTCAAATGCTTTCAGCAAGCAACTCAACCATTCACTAATTACTTGATTCCCTTCAATTACCTCTTAAGTATGATGTATTATAGTTTCAACATAACCCTCTTCCATGTCAACACTCCATTGTTTTCCTCATGATTCTTGACTAGTCCTAATAGTCAATTCAATATTTTCCACTTCTAGGACTGACTTTCCTTTAGCCTGAGACATAACTGCCTCAATTTTATCTTTAACCAGAATAAAATTCCGATTCTCTGTTTTTAAGATAGTCCTAAATGTCCATCCAACAACCTTCCTTTGGCTATTTAAGCAAGCCACTTCCTCTTTGTCCTCATCAAGAACAAACTTCATCTCATGAGGCATTACTGCCTCATCTCCTTTAAAGTTACTCCCTTCGTTAAATAAGGAATTTATAAATTCCTTCTGCTGCAACAACTCAATTTGGTCTTCATCAGAAAGACACTCTTCATCATACCTTGCTTGACAATTTTATTCTTCATTATGCTTTTCTAGATAAACTTAAGCTTTACTTGAGACAATTCCAAGAGATGGATTGTCTTCTACACAACCTAAAACCACATTCAAATTGTCAGCATTAAACTCACAAGACACAGTGGTCTTATTTGATGACTCAATCACCAAATCTTTCTCTTGTTGTTCTAAGTCTCTTTCAGGACTGAGAAAGTATTCACTAGTCTTCTTTTCAGCTTTCTCAAGCATAACATATGAATGCTTGATATCATCTTTTGCCTCCTTCTGTTCTTGGCCATCATCATAATCCAAGTCCTCCTTGTTTTTAGCTTTCGCAGTAGGTTGGAAATCATTGCCTTCACTTAGATGTGCATGTGCAAGTGTATGAGACTCGGCTGCCTCATTTTCTTCTTGAACAGAATTCAGATTTTGTCCTCTCCCTTCATCCTTTATGACAACATCACCAAATTGTCTTTCTTTACCTATTTCACCTACAAACATACAATAATCATTTGTTCCAAAGCCATAAGGATCCATAGCCTCTCTTTTTGTCTCAAACATCAGCTCTTTCCAATGGTTCTCATCCTTCCAAGGATCCATGAAGCCATCAGTTCATCTCATACCTTCATCCTTATTACTACTATCACCAAGAATAGACCCTTGTTCAGGTTCACATAAGTAAACCTCTTCCTGAGCACACATCCTATGCTGTAACTCATCTCCTCTGAGTTCTTCTTCTAGCCGAATTCCTGTAGAAGATCTCAGCCTGCTCTGTAACTGACTCCACTCGACTCTTTTCTTCCGCATAACCCAATCATAACCTTGGTGTTCCATATTCCCCTGTATGAATTCTCTCAGCACTTATAGTTGCACTTTTATCTCAGCTAATTCTCTATCAAGTTTATTCTTACTTGATTTTTCATAATATACCTTAGAACCTTCACTATGAATACCAGTAGCCATAGTCTTATTTCCTTCATGAACTCCTGTTTGTTCATCATGGACTACAAACAATCCATATTTACAAGCTGACTCCATCAACCTGTCTATAGATATCACACCAAGATTCTCCGTGCTTAGTCTTTTACTGGCATATCTACTGACTCCTCTCTCCTGATTGTGACTCCTCCTTGATCCTTTCAGATAACCATCAGTGGTCATCTCTTCCTCTTCCCTCTGTGGAATCATCCTGATCCACTTTGTGAGATGCAACAAACCTCTTTTATCTGCTTCATTCTCTTCAATGTCTGTAACCCCATACTCAATGAACTCCTCTATCTCCTTTTAGAATTCAGACATCTCCTCTGGGAACTCCATTTCTTCATCACATGTTATGATCACTGCATATTCATGCTGCCCTCCATATTTCATGACAATTCCTAATGGTTGTCCTTCATCTTTCATACCTGCAATTTCTTCAATAGGCCTCCTGTTATTATTACTATCAGTTTATTCAAAAAATAATCTATGTTCCAGTTCATATGCAAGAACTTTCCCTTCATACTCTACTGCTCTGAGTAATGCTTCTTCTTCTTGAGCATTCAACCTATGCTCCCTCTTTATCTGTAGCCCATGCCACTTCGATTTCTTCCTCATAATCCATCCACACCTCTGGTTTTCAACACTCCTCTGTAGCAACTCCATCAATAGATTGAGATGAGTTCTCATCTCAGCTAGTTCTCTCTCATATTCTTCATCAGTCATCTGCTTCCACATGCCATTTTCCTTGGCATCTTCGTTCTTCACTTTGTGGTTGCCTCCTGAACCTATGCTGTGACTTTCAACAGTCATCTTTTTGAGTTCTTTCACCCTCTATGAGTTGCACTAGCCTCTACAGTAATGGTTCCTCTTGCTACAACTTACCTCACCAAACTTCCTCTGTGCTTGGTCCTTTGGCAAGTAAGGGTCTTCAATCTAGAACCCTCCTTGAACACTCCTCTATGCTCCTTCTAGGCTTACCCTCACAACTCATCTGCACTTGAGAACACTAATGTCCTCTCATATTTCAACCTCAGCTGAAATATTAGGTTCTGACCACACTTCTTCTTACTCCTAGAAAACCATTGCTAGCTTCCTTCATCATTGCCCTTAAAGGATGTAATCTTCTTGCTAAGATGTTTTCACTCTTGCTGCTACCTCTATTAAACTCTTATGCTCTTCTTCTGAGTGTGAGCATTTACTTGCCAGTTCCGTAATCCAAAATAAAACTGAAACAAAACATTCTCACCTTATTTTCTGTGCTACTACTTCATCCATGCCGCTGTAGCTCTCATTTTTTCTCATAATCCTTCACTCCACAGTCATACCTCTTAAGGTTTACTCGATTCGAATCACTGAGAAATCTTTCTCAACTTTGCTAAGTTCAAATTCCTTCACACTGCCTCTTAGATCTTGTTGCTCTGATACCAATTGATGCATTCGTAGCTACAAATTAACATATAATCGTGGACTATGGGTTAGGACCCACCTAATATTCTTATACACAACGAAATTTCATATATCGGAGTTATTAACCATATAATTCTCATATAACCCAAAACACATACATACATATGAGAAACAACGGCGGAGTTTTTAGGGAGGGAGCATAGCAACTTCTCTCTAGAAATGTTAAAGGGTATTTGTAAATATGTAAGAATAATTTCCCTACAAACTTTAAAGGGTATTTGTAAATATGTAAGAATGAAGAGAAGATACTTTATGTTAGACACCCACTTAAAGATAATGATTCAATAAAATATTCACACAAATTCCCAAGATGTAACCGAGAAGACAATGAAAAATCTCTAACCTATGGTGTGTGTTGGATGAAATAACGTGCAAATTGTCAACCATAGAAATCTAGATGGTTGTGAAGATTCAAAAATCTTAAAAATGATGCTTCATGAAATTATGAATATAATGCTTCATGAAATCTGAAATTTGCTATTGTCCAGAAGGCCCTTCTCTCTAATATGTCCAAGCCTTTGATGCCATAGCATGGTCTTTTCTCCAGAGATCGCTAGGCTTTCCGCTCCACTTTCGGGAACCACAGAACTGTTGCACCCATCAATAATAGAGCTACCCTGAAGCTTGTACATATTTCCAATCCGAACTCCCCGCATTAATACCAGTGCTCCCCGAACCATCTTACAGATATCTTTTTAGAACACTGGTTTTACACCTGCAACATCCATCTTGCTTACAGAAATCAGATTTCTGGCCAATGCAGGAATGTGCAGAACACCAGGAAGTGTTCTAATCCTTCCACCTTGCAGCTTCCGCTTGAATCTTCCACGTCTGACGATTCTGGCCTTCCTATCATCACTTAAGAAGATATCACCACCAACATATTTCTCATACTCACAGAACCACTCCCTATGAGGAGTGAAGTGAAAGGATGCACCCGAGTCAATCAACTGTGACTCATGATCTACATGTGTATTTGAAGAAGAAGCTAAATACACATCCTCACCTTCATCCGAGGTCGTTTTTGCCTCTGCAGAAGGAGCATCATCAGATCCCTTTCCTTTCTCAAGAGCTTTAGATCTGTAGTCCTTTTTGTAGTGCCCTTCCTTTCCGCATTTCCAGCACACCTTTACAAACTTTCCAGGAGATTTAGATCTCCCACTCGAAACCTTATTCTTGTTTCTGTTCTAGGACCTTCCTCATACAGATAAGGAATCTCCATTCTGACACTCCATATTTCTCCGTCTCATTTCCTCCGACAGCAAGGCTGAGACAATGTAATCAAAATTCAAGGTAGTCGTATTGCTACCTATTGCAATAACCAGACTGTCCCACGAATCTGGTAGAGAACACAAAAAACTAATGCACTTATCTTCATCTGAGATTTTAATATAAATGGATGACAGCTGACTTACCACAGTATTGAAGGCGTTCAAATGCTCTGTCACCGAGTCTCCATCCTTCATCCTCAGGTTATACAACTTTTTCCGCAGGAACAATTTATTCACCAGAGACTTGGATTGGTACAAAGTCCCTGTCCCACAAGGTCTTCTCCATAGATTCCCTAGATACATTCAACAATGCTAAATCTGTGACACACAACCGTATTGTGCTCTTTGCCTTCCGATCCAGCTTCTTCCAGTCTTCATCTGACATTGCCGTTGCTTTAGTACCTGGATCTATTGCGATCCACTGGTCTTTATCCACCAGCACATCCTCCACCTTGAGCTTCCACAACTCAAAACTCTGACCATTAAATTTCTTGATCTCTATCTTCCCGTCGCTCGCCATTTTCTTTCACCGCAAGAATCGATCTCGTAGATCTCCCACTGAACAGGGTCTACCTCAGGCCCGAGAAAAACACCCTCAACAGCAAAGACGTCCCCTTGAAGCTGAAACAACTCTGATACCAGATGTAGGTTTAACCCTGTACAAAAATTATCTACAAACGAACCTTTAAAAACAAAAAATAAACAATAGCGAGAGCATAAAACATAAAACATATATACATAGATATTTTCCTCTAGATCCCGAATCGGGACGACCAACTTGATTTTTCATTATATTCCTTTTAGTGTTACAACACATATATATACATGTCGAAGCATACATAAACCCTAATCCATTAACCCTGGATTAGAACATAACCGTAGTTCCCTTGACCGGATCTACAAAATACCAGGGGCCGAAAACCATCATGCCCCAAAACCATGTGCAAAACCATGGACAAAACCATGGGCAAGTCCACCCATTGAGAAATAAGGACCAATTTTTTTTCTTCTTTTTCCCGCTGTGCTGCCCCGGACACCCAACAGGGGGGGTTGTCGCCCGCCCTGTGACCCCCCTGTTGCGCCTGGCACAACGTACAGGGATGACCTATCACCCCCCCTGTAAACCCCCCACTCGTGACTAGTCGTGGAAAGAATATAACACATACCCAACATACCCTACGTATTACAATGGCTATGTTATCCCAAATTAAATTTAAACAAAATACTTTAAACTAAAGTCTTCAAAATATAAGGACTGCTTGTCCTCTTCCCAAGCCACAACATGCGACCATCTTGTCACATTGCTAACTATGCCTTAGGGCCGCCAGTCCTCTTCCCAAGCTACAACTTGCGACCAAATTGTCACATTGTTGACTCTGCCTTAATACTCTTGCATCAGACTCCTGAGGTAAAATAAATCATGACCTCTCAGTCACGTGTCTTCAATGTTTGGATCTTCCGGGATCCCAAACTCAGATTTGTTGTTGTCCATAAGCTGCATTGTCTTCACCATTCATTAGCTGCAATATTCCAGGATTCCATACTTTGTACTGTAGTGTTTCACTGCTTCTACCTTCACTGTTCTTCACTTTCCAAACAATTCCATAGTAGATTTCTTTCTTCATTTTGCTGCAACTCTTCTTTTCTATTTTCACAAAATCCCATAGTTCATCTATGGTTTCTTGCAATGCAATCTTCTATTGTAATCTAATCTTATTTTCAGTCCTCTGCCAACACATTCTACGACACTCTGTCCCAGATATTGCTGCAAATATTACTCCGGACATTGCTGCAACCCGAAATTCCTGAATATCCCTGAGGATGTCTCCCTCTGCAACATCCTTCTTCTTTTCCTTGTTTGCAAATTTACTGTCAAAAGTAAATTGCCTTCTAATTCTCTGACTGCAGTAATATATTTATTCACTCTTTCCTGTATACTAGTTAACATAATTTAGTTTTGGAAAGTAGTATCTATCTCAGTTTCAACTATAGTTTGAAACAGTTCCATCTTATTGTCTGCAATCTCTCTCTCTTGCTCAAATGCTTTCAGCAAGCAACTCAACCATTCACTAATTACTTGATTCCCTTCAAGTACCTCTTAAGTATGATGTATTATAGTCTCAACATAACCCTCTTCCATGACAACACTCCATTGTTGTCCTCGTGATTCTTGACTAGTCCTAATAGTCAATTGAATATTTTCCACTTCTAGGACTGACTTTCCTTTAGCCTGAGACATAACGGCCTCAATTTCATCTTTAACCAGAATAAAATTCTGATTCTCTGTTTTTACGACAATCCTAAATTTCCATCCAACAACCTTCCTTTGGCTATTTAAGCAAGCCACTTCCTCTTTGTCCTCATCAAGAACAAACTTCATCTCATGAGGCATTACTGCCTCATCTCCATTAAAGTTACTCCCTTCGTTAAATAAGGCATTTATAAATTCCTTCTGCTGCAACAACTCAATTTGGTCTTCATCAGAAAGACACTCTTCATCATACCTTGCTTGAAAATTTTATTCTTCATTATGATTTTCTAGATAAACATAATCTTTACTTGAGACAATTCCAAGAGATGGATTGTCTTCTACACAACATGAAAACACATTCAAATTGTCAGCATTAAACTCACAAGACCCAGTGGTCTTATTTGATGACTCAATCACCAACTCTTTCTCTTGTTGTTCTAAGTCTCTTTCAGGACTGAGAAAGTATTCACTAGTCTTCTTTTCAGCTTTCTCAAGCATAACATATGAATGCTTGATATCATCTTTTGCCTCCTTCTGTTCTTGGCCATCATCATAATCCAAGTCCTCCTTGTTTTTAGCTTTCGCAATAGGTTGGAAATCATTGCCTTCACTTAGATGTGCATGTGCAAGTGTATGAGACTCAGCTGCCTCATTTTCTTCTTGAACAGAATTCAGATTCTGTCCTCTCCCTTCATCCTTTATGAAAACATCACCAAATTGTCTTTCTTTACCTATTTCACCTGCAAACATACAATAATAATTTGTTCCAAAGCCATAAGGATCCATAGCCTCTCTTGTTGTCTCAAACATCAGCTCTTTCCAATGGTTCTCATCCTTCCAAGGATCCATGAAGCCATCAGTTCGTCTCATACCTTCATCCTTATTACTACTATCACCAAGAATAGACCCTTGTTCAGGTTCACATAAGTAAACATCTTCCTGAGCACACATCCTATGCTGTAACTCATCTCCTCTGAGTTCTTCTTCTAGCCGAATTCCTGTAGAAGATCTCATCCTGCTCTGTAACTGACTCCACTCGACTCTTTTCTTCCGCAGAACCCAATCATAACTTTGGTGTTCCATATTCCCCTGTATGAATTCTCTCAGCACTTATAGCTGCACTTTTATCTCAGCTAATTCTCTATCAAGTTTATTCTTACTTGATTTTTCATAATATACCTTAGAACCTTCACTATGAATACCAGTATCCATAGTCTTATTTCCTTCATGAACTCCTGTTTGTTCATCATGGACTACAAACAATCCATATCTACAAGCTGACTCCATCAACCTGTCTATAGATACCACACCAAGATTCTCCGTGCTTAGTCTTTTAGTGGCATATCTGCTGACTCCTCTCTCCTGATTGTGACTCCTCCTTGATCCTTTCAGATAACCATCAGTGGTCATCTCTTCCTCTTCCCTCTATGGAATCATCCCGATCCACTTTGTGAGCTGCAACACACCTCTTTTATCTGCTTCATTCTCTTCAATGTCTGTAACCACATGCTCAAAGAACTCCTCTATCTCCTTTTAGAATTCAGACATCTCCTCTGGGAACTCCATTTCTTCATCACATGTTATGATCAATGCATATTCATGCTGCCCTCCATATTTCATGACAATTCCTAACGGTTGTCCTTCATCTTTCATACCTGCAATTTCTTCAATAGGCCTCCTGTTAGTATTACTATCAGTTTATTCAAAAAATAATCTATGTTCCAGTTCATATGCAAGAACTTTCCCTTCATACTCTGCTACTCTGAGTAATGCTTCTTCTTCTTGAGCATTCAACCTATGCTCCCTCTTCATCTGTAGCCCATGCCACTTCGATTTCTTCCTCATAATCCATCCACACCTCTGGTCTTCAACACTCTTCTGTAGCAACTCCATCAATAGATCGAGATGAGTTCTCATCTCAGCTAGTTCTCTCTCATATTCTTCATCAGTCATCTGCTTCCACATGCCATTTGCCTTGGAATCTTCGTTCTTCACTTTGTGGTTGCCTCCTGAACCTATGCTGTGACTTTCAACAGTCATCTTCTTGATTTCTTTCACCCTCTATGAGTTGCACTAGCCTCTACAGTAACGGTTCCTCTTGCTACAACTTACCTCACCAAACTTCCTCTGTGCTTGGTCCTTTGGAAATTAAGTGTCCTAAATCTAGAACCCTCCTTGAGCACTCCTCTATGCTCCTTCTAGGCTTACCCTCACAACTCATCTGCACTTGAGAACACTAATGTCCTCTCATATTTAAACTTCAGCTGAAATACTAGGTTCTGACCACACTTCTCCTTACTCTTAGAAAACCATTGCTAGCTTCCTTCATCATTGCCCTTAAAGGATGTAATCTTCTTGCTGAGATGTTTTCACTCTTGTTGCTACCTCTATTAAACTCTTATGCTCTTCTTCTGAGTGTGAGCATTTACTTGCCAGTTCCGTAATCCAAAATAAAACTGAAACAAAACATTCTCACCTTATTTTCTGTGCTACTACTTCATCCATGCCACTGTAGCTCTCATTTTTTCTCATAAGCCTTCACTCCACATTCATACCTCTTAAGGTTTACTCGATTGGAATCACTGAGAAATCTTTCTCAACTTTGCTATGTTCAAATTCCTTCACACTGCCTCTTAGATCTTGTTGCTCTGATACCAATTGATGCAGTCGTCGCTACAAATTAACATATAATCGTGGACTATGGGTTAGGACCCACCTAATCTTCTTATACACAACCTAATTTCATATATCGGAGTTATTAACCATATAATTCTCATATAACCCAAAACACATACATACATATGAGAAACAATGGCGGAGTTTTTATAACATTCACAGACCAACCAATAACTCGAACCAATCCCAAAACCCAAATAAAATGTGAACACGCGGGAGTTAATTCCAGAGAGACCCACAGATTTCGCACTTCGCCCAACATACGAGTTAACTTAACACTAAATCTTACAATTTGCGATCTGCGCTCTTGTGCTGGGCTGACACGTGGTCCTCCCCATTTCGAATCGCAAACAAAATCCTTTACCGTGCGAACAACTTAACCTTAACTTGTAAATGTTGCGATGTGCGAAATCGCCTCCGCTGCGCTTTCAATCTTTGCCGTTCAATCCTTGCTGACTCCGACAGTCCGTGCTACACCTCTGCAATACCACTTTGCATCGTAAAAAAAAATATTTAACTTGGGAACTGGACCATAAACATTTATCCTTGGCGTTGTGCGATATTTCTCCTCTTGCGATGCGATCTTCCACCGTTGATCAGTTGGATCCAACGGTCCTTGTCGCACCTACAAATCTGATTGATATTCTCCGTCGTCAATACAATAATAATTTCAACAAAATGAATGCATAAAAAATAAGGCATCACCGCGTCTAGAATCCAATTAAATCTCTTCGTCTCTCATCCCTCGGTCTCTACCCCAGCTTTGCCTGTGCGAAATTCACAGGAACTGCACCCTCGCACTCAATTTGTATATGCATCAATAGAAATACAATACACATATATAATCACATAAATGCAATTCTTAACTTCGACAGGGAAGTAAAACCAATGGGTTGAAACAGAGAGCTCGATATCAGTACAAAACACTTGGAATTTATTTATAAAGAAAAATACACAAAACCGAGCCGTGGGATGGCTGGTTTTTACATTTATTCCTACTCTTTGTTCAACCCTCTCTCACACCTATTTCCCCCTCGTTCTCTCTTTTTATCTATGGAAGGCAGAACCCCACAATGGTGGATTTGGTTCGGTTTTGTGCCTTTCCCAAAATCGTCATATGGTTGAGAAACTGTCATTCAGTCTTAGAACAATTTATTCGACTAAATACCTAACTAAGCCTAATCTAACTATTCTTTTAACCTACATATTACAATGGCTATGTTATCCCAAATTAACTTTAAACAAAATAATTTAAAACTAAAGTCTTCAAATTATTAGGACTACTAGTCCTCTTCCGAAGCCACGATATGTGACCAGCTTGTCACATTGTTGACTCTGCCTTAATGCTCCTGCATCAATTATAATCTTCATCAACCACGCCCACAAGTTAGAAACATACAACATATCGACTCTTGAGTCTAATGATTCATCAATCTTCAAGTTTCAAGCTTTCAAAATTCAATATATAACATTTATCATCATTGATTCATTTATCACCATATTTATCTTTGTAAGCTAAGTGTAACCATTACAACAAAGAATATTTAACATGAAATGAAATGTTATAAAATGAAACGAAATGAAGCAACTTTCAGATTTCATGAAGCATTATATTCATAATTCATAATGAGTTATAAGCTTACAACTGCACACTTCAAAGTTTCAAACTTAAAACTTAAATTTTCATATATATTTTTTACAAAAAAGTATCGTAATAAATATGAAAGAGTCAAGTTTCAACAGTTATAAAAAGTAAAAAACTATTAGAAACTAGAAAAGATTAGCAAAACTATTTTATCTATTGCTTGGCCTCTTGCCACGAGAAATATTTAATTTTTTAGCAAGTCGTGGTAATGGTGGTCTTCTAATGCTTGGCCTTAATTCTTGTTGACATTGTCTTCCCTCAGAAAATATAATTAAAAAATGTGAATAATTTCTCTAGAAATGTTAAAGGGTATTTGTAAATATGTAAGAATAATTTCCCTGGAAACTTTAAAGGGTATTTGTAAATATGTAAGAATGAAGAGAAGATACTTTATGTCAGACACCCACTTAAAAATAATGATCCAATAAAATATTCACACAAATTCCCAAGCTGTAATGTAGAAGAAAATGAAAAATCTCTAACCTGTGGTGTGTCTTGGATGAAATAACGTGCAAATTGTCAACCATAGAAATCTAGATGGTTCTGAAGATTCAAAAATCTTAAAAACGATGGCGTATTAATAAATGCTGAACACATATTGAGAATATCACATGATACATTCAAAGACGAATGTTTTAGATTATCCACAGTGAAGAAAGACATTTGTCGACGTTTCAAATCCTAACGGGGATCCATCTTTAGGACATAATTTTGAAAAATGCTTGAAAGAGGGATCAAACCATTAATAAATATTAAAATAAAGAATAAAAGAGCAGATCAAAAAACTTTTTTTATTAAATTACTTATAATTTATTAAGTAATAAAGTTTTCAATTGTCCATAATAATATTTTTTTACATAATTCTAATAATTATATGTAGAAAATAATTATTAATAATAATTATATGTAGAAAATAATAATTATGAATTATTTCTTAAATTAATTAAAAATAATAATAATAATAATAACTATAAATTATTTCTTAAATTAATTAATTTTTTTATAAATTAGTTAGTTAGCTAATTTTTTTCATATTATATTATTATTAATAATTAATATTGCATATTATTATGTTAAATCAAATATTATTTATTTTTCTAATTATTAAGAAATTTAAATGTTATAAATTTTTAAAAGTAATATTCATTTATTACGTAATATTTACCTATTCAATAGAGTAACTAAATATTGATACAAATAAATAATGATTTATTTTATTTTAATATTTGTAAATAATAAATAATAATAAATGGATGATCTAAGCAAATGTAGAGAAAGTAATTTCATTTAGGACCAAGTCTTTGTGTGCGGCAGTCTTCTAGCAGTTCTGCAATGTTGATGCCAGTCTTGAACTTATCTCAGTAATCATATGATGAAAGGAAGATTACACCACTAACAGCCACAACAAGAACACTTATCAGTGGCTTGCCTTTTGCTTTTGTCCATCCATGAGATACAATGGAAACCCTCCCTAAAATGCTCCCTCCCTAAAAAGACGCTCCCTCTCTAAAAAACTGCTCCCTGAAAATGCACCCACCCTAAAGAAATGCGCCCAAAAATGCTCCCTAAAAACCAGGGAGCGTTTTTTTGAGCTCAGGAGCGCGCTCCCAAAAAACGCTCCTGGGGGAGCGATTTCGAGAGCGCGAATTGAGAGCGGGATCGGGGGGGAGGGGGTCACCCCCGCAACCCTGGGCCAGATAAAAAATAAATCATCAACAAAATGATACCAAGGATTAGGTTTTTGCGAAGAGATATCAAGGGTTAATTCTTCAAAATGTTGCATAAAGATTTTGGCAATAATAGGGGAAAATGAATACCCCATGGATTTAGTCTATTCGTAGAAGATCCATCTAAAATTAAAGAAGGTTGATGTAAGGCAAATGTTAATGAGGTTGATACTTTTAGGGCCGATAAGGTTGGAGAGCATGTTAAGGGCTTCAAGTATAGGGATCTTGGTAAATAGGAAAAAACAAAAGAACTAACCATAATATCATTATGATCAAGTGTAAGATGTTGATAATTTTGGATAAAATTAGAAGAAACTTTGATAAAGGTGGGGGAAACCCGTGTATCTCTAGAGGTAGCATAAGCATTATGAATCATCATGGAAAACTACATTCACAAATTCATGCATTTGATTAACAAGAAAGATTCACGTAGGGAACCTCACAACCGAAGTACACCTTGAAACTCCCATATCCAATGTGACACCCATAGTATACAACATTGAATAATGACATCCCCTACAACTTAGTCTCCTATGTGAACAACCCTTGCATTATAGTAACTATCTTCATAGAGCTCAAGTCTATAAAACAAAGTTCACCAAGTTGTAAATGAGTGTACAAACCAATTGAATTCCAAGAAAGGGAACCATAACCTCATAATATGTACTTAAACTTTGTTTAACAAATTTGTGAAGATTTAGATTTTTCATGTAGATATTTAATAAGTTTGTGAAGTTTTAGATTTTTCATGTAAATATATATACCCGTCTTAATTATTTGGAAATGGAAACGTTTGTTGATATATATGACAACAACCCTTAATCTTAAAATATATCTCAAAGAAATAAAAGCTCCAAAATAATTTTATGATTTTCATATTCAAATATATTTTAAATTTTGTAACCTTAACATTCATCTTAAATATTTCAATCAAATTAAATAATACAAAGATTGATAAATTGAGAAAGCAAGACAAAACTCATCAATTTATACTTCTCCATATCCAAATTTGGAAGCCAAGACATATCCTCATTGGAGAAGTTGTTTATCACCTCATGGAATCTATTGTTATTATTCTTAGAAATTGGTCATTTTGGATGAGGAGTGATTATTTAGAATAAACAACACAACTTCATATTAACTAATAATTTGAAATCAAAATCAATAAATATGTATTTCTTGTGTCACATAAAGACTTATTTAACCTAAGAAACAGACAATGAGTTTGTAATGGATAAGATAGCTTTTACAACTTGGAAAGAATTCATGGGAGAGAAAGAAGAGTAGGAAACCTCCCATTTAGACTCAACATTCCACAGTTTAGAAAAAATTCTTTTTTTTTCTTTTCTTCCATTGAGTTTAAGGGGTTATTGAAGCACTTGGAAGAACCCTATAGAACCCTGGGTTCTTAGGATCAACCTAGAGAGATTTGTGTTATGAGAAATGGTAGGATTTCACATCTGGAAATGCAAAAGTATTTCTTATCTTGATATTTGGATATATCAAGGATGGAGAGGGTTTAAAAATAAATACAAATATGATTTTAATATTTTTTCTTAAAATGTTTGAGAAAAAGAGTTGGAGATTTATATGGATCTATACTACTATGTTATATGCATGTAATTATAGTAATTAATGGTCCTTTTCCTAAATCATCATCATATAATTTTAATAAAAATATATATTTTTACAATACAATTTTATAAACTCTATCCTTGTTTGGAATATTTAGATGGAGGGTGGCCATAACAATGATTAGTTGATGACCAGTAGGAAAATGACCAAATTTAATATGTTTAAAAAATATCAAATCTCAACTTCATGATAATGAAGAAAAGAAAAGAGATAGAGATTTCCAATAAACTACTATCACTTACATGTGTTGCAAAATATACCCTATAATTAGCATAATCCATGTTAATTTACTCTTCTCTAAAAAGATTTCAACCCAATTTTTTTTCACACAAAATTAAAATCTATAATACATTAAAAATAATAGAACACATTTAAAAAAAAAGAAAACTATATACTTATAATATATTTACAAATGGAAATCAGAAACAAATTTTCAATTTAATCAAATAAATTTGGAAAATGAAAATGTTAAAATGAGTCAAATAAAACTTGTGTTCATATATCTAAGAGCATCATCATTAATTCGGCGGATTACAAAAATCTATCGTTCGAAATGATATTTAATCTATCAACCTTTTGTTATTGTTCGAAATGATATTTTAACATGCACTAAACCATTCTAAATGATATTTTAACGCCCACTAGACTAAAAATAAAAATAATGTAGAATTGAGCTGGAGAATCAAAATAAAAAACATCACAACGTTTCTACCCTCGTCACAAACCCCTCCGTATATATAATATACTTTCGTGATTGCGCTCTCAACTCGGTGTTGCTTCCGGCGTTCCACCTCTCCTTGGGCCGTAATCTGCGTCTCAATCGGTTTTCGCATTGTGGGTCAATCCTCGTCTAAGTTGTTGTTTGTTTGTATAGCGTTTACAAGTAATCTGGTTTTTTGTTGTTGTTGTTTATCTCTATGGCGACTTTTTCCAACCCCGAGAATGCTCTCAAGAGGGCCCAAGGTGTGTAACTGCTGTTGTTTATGTATGTAGATATAGATTTAGTTGTATATTACGGGAGAAGAGAAATAATTAGTCGTGTATATATATATATATAGATTGTTGGTTAATGGTACGTCCGAGATATCTATAAAAAAAATGCAATCATATATAGGATTTGTTTTTCCAGAGGCAGAGGCAGAAGAATATATAGTAAGTTTGATGTTATTTGACGTTGGGCAGAAAGAGGCAGCATTACAAGCTCTTCATGACTTGATAACGTCAAAATGGCAAAAAAATTTTGAAACACTAATGTTCAAATATGTGGAACTTTGTGTGGAACTGAGGCGTGGCAGGTTTGCAAAGGATGGGCTTATTCAGTATCGTATTGTATGCCAGCATGTTAATGTGAGTTCATTGGAGGAGGTTATAAAATATTTCCTCCATCTGTCTACTGAGAAGGCTGAACAAGCAGCAGTACAGGCAGATTCCAAGATTGATATTCATGTGGAGGACTTGGAGGCAGAGAAGAGGCCAGAGGACTTGATGCTCAGTAGTTGCGTTAGTGGCCAAGAGAAAGACAAAGAGCAGGAGCAGCTTGTTACACCCTGGCTTAAGTTTTTGTGGGAAACGTATAAGACTGTGCTCGAAATACTTCACAACAATTCGAAGCTGGAAGCATTATACACGGTAAGACGTCAAATATTTATACGATATTATAGTTTCTTTTTTGGGTCAAAGAGTGTATTAATTAATGTTACGAATATAGAATTTTGTTCTATATCTCATTCACAACGCAAGACAACACAACAGAGAGGAGTCATGTCCTCCTAAATAAGATGACCTGCTACCGGATATATCATATAGCAGAATTAATAAGGATTAATGCTGCATTAATACATACATGAAATTATGTTGTTATTAATTAAAATATTATTTTTGTTGGATTAATACAATATTCGTAATTGGATGGATGGATATTGCACAGATGACTGCACATCGAGCCTTCCGTTTCTGTTTGCAATATAAGCGGACAACAGAGTTCCACCGGCTCTGTGAGATCATTCGTAATCACCTGGTAAATTTGACTAAATACAGGGATCAAAAAGACATGCCTGATCTCAATCTACCTGAGACTTTGCAGCTTTACCTTGATACAAGGTTTGAGCAACTGAAGGTTGCAACCGAGCTTGAGCTCTGGCAGGTTGGTGAACATCATTTAATTGCTTTGCTAGCTTAATGTACTCTGTAACGGCCTGTTAGATTATTAATGACCAGGTTGGATCATGTGCAGGAAGCTTTTCGATCGATAGTAGATATTCATGGTCTTATGTGCATGGTTAAAAAGACTCCCAAGCCCCAAATGATGGCGATTTACTATTCAAAGCTAACAAAGATATTTTGGATATCAGAAAGTCATTTGTATCATGGCTATGCATGGTACAAGCTGTTTATCCTTCAAAAAAGCTACAATAAAAACTTGACGCACAAGGATTTGCAGCTGATGGCATCAGCTGTCTTGTTGGCCGCCACTTCTGTTATGCCCTACGACCACAAGCATAAGCATGGATCTCACCATTTTGAACTGAAAAATGAGGAGGAGAGGAGTTTAAGAATGGCCATCCTTTTGGGATTTAGTTGTAATTTGGATCCAGCTAAAACAGGCAACAAATTAGAAACGGTAGGATAGTAGTTTCATGAACTAATTTAAAGAAGCTGGGGTTCAAAGGTTTCAAATTGAAATTGAAATATTGCCTCTTTTGAAAGAAATCAAATTGAAATTGAAATATTGCCTCTTTTGAAAGAAATTGTGAGAGCACGTATATATGCGCTCTCTTCTAGTCCCTCCCTGCATGTACATTTCTTTTTCGTCTCGACATGCTACACGTTTTTTTTTCCTTTTCATTTTTTTTTTTAATTAATAGACACGGAAATGTACCGTTCCTTTTGTGGGTAACCGGTCTCTTTATTGTGTGTATGTGCGCGTCAGGTTTCCAAAGGTGTAATGACATATGTTCCGCAAACTGTCAAAGATTTGTATCATCTACTAGAAAATGATTTCCATCCTTTGGATCTCGCTCACAAAGTTCAGCCTTTGCTACGCAAGCTCTCTGAACTTAGTGACAAATTGTCTTCAGCTTCGCCTGTCCCAGAAGTGCAACTGGAGCAATACATTCCTGGTTTAGAAAGGGTAACTACTTTGAGAGTGTTACGACAGGTGATTGTTCAATTTATAAGTACCTACTTTCATGTTTTTGTTTGCTGCTTTGTAGTGTAGTGTGTGATAATTTGTAAATGTGAAGACTTTTACAACTTTAAATGACATTGATGGGAGTAATTCTTCGATGCTTTTGTATTACGGTGGCAATTCCATCAATCTCTTTGTGTTAAAGTGTTTATAGAGAGAGAAAGAGTTGAGTTTTCTAGATTTATAGAAGCAGCGATTTTAAAGCTTAACCCTTGATTAATGAATGAATGAATGCTCCAGGTATCACAAGTGTATCAAACCATGAAAATCACAGCCCTTTCGAGGATGATACCATTTTCTGATTTTTCTGCTGTAGAGAAGCTCAGTGTGGATGTTGTGAAGTGCAATTTCTTACACTTGAAAATTGACCATTTAAAAGGCATTGTCTAATTTGGCAGTCAGGTGAAGAATTTGGTATTTTTTATCTTCATTATATTTATTTAGAACACAAAAGGTTAATTTAATTTTGAGGGTGCTTAAATTATGCGTATATGTGCTAATTCTATGCATTATTATTGTTCTTGGGCGAGGATGAGGAATATGTAGTTGTACTAATTTATTTAGACGTTGGTGGATTTATTGGTGCAGGACCACCTTGAGTCGGACAAGATTCGGAATCATTTAACTATTCTTGCGAAGCGCTTAAACAAGGCTAGGAGCCTTATACATGAATTGCGGCCTTGTGATGAGAAAGTCGCCAAAGCTAGTCCTCAATACTAGATAAAATATGCACACAGAATTGAAAGAAGGAGTTGTAGCTCTCAGGTGTGGCCTGCACCTAGAGACTACACTCAGAACAGAGAGAGAACTCTCGTACACTCTACATTCATGAATGAAATATTACATCATTAAGTACAATACTAGAAGTTAGGAAGTTGCAACCAAACCCCTAATCTCTAGGAAATAATCCTAAACTAAGGAGATACGTTACAACTTATGTAACCTTTTCTCCATTAATATAAAATAATATAATTATTTTCAACTCCCCCCCTTAATGGAGAAAGGATTATCTTGAACTCCAGCATCCTTCTAAACAATTCAAACTTCACACGTGCAAGAGGCTTTGTAAAAATATCAACCACATTGTCACAAGTTTTACAATATTCAACAATAATCTCTTTTGACTGTAGTTTCTCTCTGACAAAATGGAACTGAGTGTCTATATGTTTGGTATTTTTATGGAACACTGGATTGTATGCCAATTTAATAGTGCTCTGGTTGTCACTTTTTATGGAAGTGGAATTCTTCTGTTCTTCTCCTGCATCATTGAGAAGCCTTCTCAACCAGATTGCTTCACACGTCGCTGCACACAATGCTTGATACTCAGCTTCACATGAAGATAGTGCTACAGTACTCTGCTTCTTGCTGCTCCATACTATGACCCCGGAACCTATGCTGAATGAGTAACCTGTGATAGACCTTCGATCATCCAGGTTCCCTGCCCAGTCTGAATCTGAAAAACCTGCTAGAATAACATCAGAAGTGTCAGTGTATAAAATTCCATAATTAACAGTACCACAAAGATACCTCAACACGCTTTTTGCTGCTACCCAGTGACTCTCAAGCGGTTTTGACATGAATTGGCTTAACACACTAACAGAGTATGCCAAGTCAGGTCTGGTTGTTGTAAGATATATCAAGTTGCAAACCAGTTGTCTGTACATCGTGGCATCAACCTCCTTAGTGCCATCGTCACTGCACAACTTCAAGTTCTGCTGCAAAGGTGTCGCTGCTGACCTACACTGATCCATACCAAACTTTTCCAACAGATTTCTGGCATACTTCCCTTGGGTAAGAAAAGTTTGCCCAGTATCTCTCCATACTTCTAATCCTAGACAGTAATGGAGGCTTCCGAGATCCTTCATTTCAAAAACTTGTGCCATAAGCCTTTTTATTCCTCTGATTAAATCATCTGCATCTCCTGTTATAATCATGTCATCTACATATAAAGAGATCAGAATAATCTGCCCTTGCTTATTATACTTGGTATACAAATTTGGGTCATTTAAACTTCTATGAAAGCCATACTCTAAAAAGAAAGAATCAACCTTTTCATACCAAGACCTGGGAGCTTGCTTTAAACCATATAAAGCCTTTTTCAATCTGCAAACAAGATGTTCATGCCCCTGCTTCACAAACCCTTCTGGCTGTACTAAATAAATTTCCTCTTTTAAGTCACCATTTAAAAATGCAGATTTGACATCAAGCTGGTGTAGCTTCCAATTATATTTAGTAGCTAAAGAAATAAGCATTCCGATTGTATTTAGCTTTGCTACAGGTGCAAAGGTATCATCAAAGTCTATACCTTCCTGCTGTGAGTACCCTTTTGCAACCAGCCTAGCTTTCAATTTTTCAATACTTCCGTCTGCATTCATTTTTGGTTTAAACAGCCATTTGCATCCTATGGGTGTTTTATTCTTAGGCAGTTCAACTAAGTCCCAAGTGTTATTTCTAAGAATAGATTCTATCTCTTCATTCATTGCAGCCCTCCACTCCTTAAATTGATTAGCTTCTTTGTAATTAGTGGGCTCTACAATGTTCAAAACATTTGACATCAAAGCATAGTCTTTCAATTTTAATGGTATTTGAGTCTTCCTACCTGATCTCCTTGGTAGGGGACTTACCTCAAATTTATTTTCTTCAACTCTAATTGGGCTTGCATTATCTCCTTCATGCTGTTCTTCTTCTTGTTTCTACTCCAGCTCTCTTTCATCCTCACTGCTTTCATCTACCACCAATGGAATGTGTCAATCACCAATGTCATCTTTCCCTTCCTGTACCTGTTCATGAAATACTACATCCCTGCTTGCAAATATCTTACGAGACTCAGGATTGAACAATTTATAAGCTTTAAATTCTGTGCCATAACCAACAAAGATGCATTTAACAGCTTTAGGGTCTAATTTCTTTCTATCAGCTTTGGGTATATGGGAAAATGCTTTTGACCCAAATACTCTTCGATGGTTTACTGCTGGTTTGAATCCATATAGAGCTTGAAAAGGAGTTTTGAAGCCAAGATACCTGGTAGGACTTCTGTTCTTCAAATATACAGCAATATTAAACAGACCCTTACCTTGTAACATGCTCCTTGCGCACTCCACTAAGGTTCTGTTCTTGCACTCTGCAACTCCATTCTGCTGTGGTGTGTGTGGCACTGTAAATTGCTGAACAATCCCGTGGAATTTGCAGAATTTCATGAATTCCCCTAACTTGTATTCTCCCCCTTGATCAGATCGGAGAATTTTTATACTCTTACCAAACTGTTTTTCCACCAAGGTTTTAAATTCTATAAAGCACTGGAAAGTCTGACTTTTCTTACTTAAAAAATAAACCCATGAATATCTAGTGCAGTCATCAGTAAATAACAGAAAATAATATGCTCCACCTAGCGACCTTGTCTGCATAGGTCTGCATATATCAGTGTGCACTAGTTCCAAAATATCTGTTTCCTTCCTCCTATCGTGCATAGAAAATTGTTCTCTATGCATCTTACCTAAGGCACAACCATCACAATTTAACTGAGTATTACGAAAGATAGGGAGTCCCTCAACCATACCTTTCCTCTGCAATAACATGAGGTCCTATAAATTCAAATGTCCGAACCTCTGATGCCAGAGTTGTTCGGCTGTCGATCCACCTGCAACCATGGCTCGCTTTCGTATACTTTTCACATCCAACCTATATAGGCTTCCAACGCGCATGCCAGTTGCAACAATTTCTCTCCTGCAATCCTTTACCACACAATGAGTCTTGAAGAACTCAACTTGCATATCTTGATCAGTTATCATGGATACAGATATGAGATTTTTCTTAATTCCAGGTACATATAAGACATTTTTAAGATGACTGATTTTTCCATTTGGTAACTTAACTGGAATAACCCCATAACCTTTAATCTCGTATCCACTATCATCTCCTAAATAGATTTTCGATCCATATGTGCTTTCTTCAAGATTTTCAAAAATTTCCTTTTTACCTGTCATGTGGGAGGATGCTCCGGAATCGACATACCAAATATCGTCCTCATTGGATGCCGAAAGGGCACAGTCGACTGTGAACAGTCGAAATTCATGGCTGAAATCTTCATTTTCTTCAACATCTTCTTCTTCGACAAAGTATCCTCTGTGCTTTGCAGTTGCCAGTTTTCTCCTTGCATCATCTGCCTTCTTCTTAAGACATCCATTTTGTATATGACCCTTCTTTCCACAGTAATAACATCTTCTTATAGGATTATTTACAAGCATACCTTTATATGGACTCTTCTGCGATGTACCTCCTCTCTGCTGCAGTTGCAACTGTGATTGCTGCTGTGGCTGCTTCCCTCTGAAAGGTCGCCGTTTCGCCATCAGTCCAAGATCATCGTTCTGGGGGTTCAAGTTATGTCGTCGCTCCTCTTCTTGCAGCAAGATGCCTGTCAGATCTTCAAATGTAGGCACTTTCTCCCTTGCCGCCAATCCAGTGATGAACATTTGAAATTCATCTCGCATCCCGTTTAGTGTGATTGTGACGAGATCAGAGTCAGACACCTTCTCTCCGATGGCCCCTAATCCGTCTTTCACATCTTTGATTCGCGCAATGAATGCAGCAGCAGTCTCACTTTCGTCCATCCTCATTGAAAATAACTTGCTTTTAAGTGCCATAATTCGACTTGTATTCTGGATCTGATACAGATTTTTGATGGTTGTCCAGATCTCCGCAGATGTTTTACATTCTCTGATATGGGGGATAATGTTGTCCTTGACAGACATCTTCAGCAAAACTTTTGCCTTGTTTTCTCGTTTATCCCATTCTTGCTCCTGTGTCCCTGTGTTTGAATTCGGCCTCTGCTCATCACCTGTAACTATGGACCAAGCATTCGCACCCTCAAGCAAGGTCTGGATCTTGAACTTCCAGTTCGTGAAGTTAGATCCATCGAGTTTTCTAGACTCGTGGATATAAGATTCCATCGTATTACTCATTTTGATCAGATCTACAAAATGAATCTACTCAACAGTAAAAAAAAATCGATACCTGTCAAATCTTGTCACCCGATCTGCCACTTTTCTGCCACTTCTCTGCCAGATCTTCTGATCCACCCACTGGCAGATCTAAAAAATCAATCCCGCTCCGATGAGAAAATCCGCTGTTTTCCAATACAGCAAAAAAAAAATCAATCTGATCAAAACTGATCCGATCTGCCTTTCCCGGATAGATCCGCAACTTGTTTGATCTGCTCCTCCGCAAATCGCCAAACGAAGATGAGGCTTCCCACGGATCCCCTTAAAGGTGAGTTGGCGCTCTCCCGAACGAAAAAACCCGCGCCCGGATGAAATCGGTGTAAGTAAAAGACACTTGGCGCGATTTTCTCGTGCGACTCCGCGCCAATGGCGCGGTGCCGTGATTAACAGCTGAAAAGACGCGCCAGTAGCGCTTCCTGGCGCTACTGTCAGCGCGAAAAACGCGCCAACCCCCTTCTACTCAAAAAATTAAAAAATCATCTGAGTCCGAGCCAGGTGTTCTGCAGTCCACCTGCTCAATCGAGCACAAAGCTCTTGTGTACACGCGGCCACAAAGGCACTTTTAGCCACAAAGGCGATTCTGCCACAAAGGAAAACTGGCCACAAAGGCACTCCAGCCACAAAGGCGATAAAAAATCAGGCTCACCCAAACTGAGCTCCGATACCAAGATAAAATATGCACACAGAATTGAAAGAAGGAGTTGTAGCTCTCAGGTGTGGCCTGCACCTAGAGACTACACTCAGAACAGAGAGAGAACTCTCGTACACTCTACATTCATGAATGAAAGATTACATCATTAAGTACAATACTAGAAGTTAGGAAGTTGCAACCAAACCCCTAATCTCTAGGAACTAATCCTAAACTAAGGAGATACGTTACAACTTATGTAACCTTTTCTCCATTAATATAAAATAATATAATTATTTTCAACTATACTTTGCCAAAGCTGCTTGCTCGCAAAGTATTGATTGAGAGGCGCAAGGAGGAGCATGAGCGGAAGATGCTTGAAATGGTATGCATGTACCAGATTTGCATTTGAAGCAACTTGCTTTTAGCTTTTTGTTTGTTGGAGTGTGGAGTATGGTATTTTTTTTGCTTTCTCACTGTTGGTATGGTATGGTATGGTGTTTTGAAGGAACGAGAAGAAGAGTCCAAGAAATTGAAGCAACAAAGAATTATTGAAGAAGTGGAACATAAGAGACTTGCGTCCGAGTATCAAAAGAGAAAGGAGGAGAGAGTTAGGAGGGAGATTGAAGAGAAGGAATCGGAAGAAGCCAACTCTTTGCTTCAACAAGAAGCTGAGAGAATTAGGAAAAAGGCCAAAAATCATGCTATTGAAAGGGTATGTACTATACATGTAGTATTTATGTCTAATTTACTATGGTTCTCTTAAATATGCCTTGCAAATGTTAGTGGCAGACGAGACGAGAGAAATTCTATGTTAGTGGCAGACACGAGGAATTCTATGCACATCAAGCAGATGTTAGTTTGCCTTTCTTGATGGCAGAGGAATTCTATGCATGAAAGATACTTACGTCATTCTTTATTCTTCTGATTATTCTCTCACAGGAAAACGTCACGAAGCAGATGCTCATGGAACAGGCTATGCAAGAGCTACTTAATAAAAGGCAGGAAATGGAGCGCAAATTCCAGAAACTAGAAAAAACTAGGGATTACTTGGAAAGGGCCAAAAGAGAAGAAGAAGCTCCTCTGATTGAAGCAGCCTATCAAAAACACTTGGTAGATGATGAAATATTCTTCCAACAGCGACAACAGGTGAGCATGATCATCTTGAGTTTCCCAGTCCAACGATATTATTACCAAGTTTAGTTTAGTTAGAGAATGGACTATTTAAAGCTGAATTGATTGCTCTAGTTTCAATATGAAATTTTTATCCTTTTAATATAATCGTACTATCTCCACCGGTCTCTTTTTAATATAATAATTGTGCAATGACAACAAGGAATTGAAGAGAGCAGACAACAACACGTTGCAGATATTACGGAGAAGAATAGGCTTATACGAATGTTGAGCGACAAGGTAGGGTTTTGCATTTTTAAATTTTCCTGTGTGTCATCGTAGCCATCATGGCGGGAGCTATCTTATGTTCTTTCCAGTGTGCCTGACTAATTATTTGGGTTTGTTTTGATAACGTAGAATGCCTTTCACAATCAAGTCGTCAGCCATCGTGAAGGAGAGTTTGAGAGACTGAAGAGAGAAAGAGAAGAGAGGCTTGCAGAGCTTCGAGCAATTAGGAAGCAGGAAAGAGAGAGGCTCAGAAAATTGGAATATTATCGAAGGTTGGAGATGGCAAGGTTGATCAAATTGAAGGAAGAGGAAGAAGCCTACAAGCATGAGGGTAAGATTGAGATCATTCGAGGCATGTGCTATATCAACTTACAAGTGTTATGGTTTTATAATTTGTTTGTTTTCGTCAAGAACCATCTGATCAGAATAAGAACTGTTCTTCATATGTTTTGTGTTGTGTTGTGTTACAGAGGAGGAAAGAAAACGCAAAAAAGATGCACAACGGAAAGCCAAGCTGGATGAGATTGCTGAAAAACAGAAGCAGCGAGAAAGAGAACTGGAGGAGAAGGAGAGGCTACGAAGACAAGATTTGATCAAGGAGGAATCAAAGCTGGGCGCCTCAGAGCCAAAGGAAAATAAATTTGTTCCCCGAGCTCTGCGCAAGGCGCGGGCTGAATCGGCTGGCACTGAAGTTGAAGCAGATAATGAGAGGTGGCGCCGTGGAGATTGCCAAAGCCAAAGCCAAAGCCAGGTTGATGACAGAGATGGCCACACCATCCCCATTCCTAGACTACGTGAAGCTGAAGCATATAGGGATAAGTATTCCCCTCCATCTAGTCGTAAATATGAGCCACCTACAAAACGAACGCAGTCACAGTCACAGTCACAGACACATACACAGACACAGGGTAAATATCAACCTCCGGTGGT
Organism: Pinus albicaulis; assembly: GCA_034641835.2. Taxonomy (NCBI): domain Eukaryota; kingdom Viridiplantae; phylum Streptophyta; class Pinopsida; order Pinales; family Pinaceae; genus Pinus; species Pinus albicaulis. The sequence goes on along the minus strand of CM076584.1, from coordinate 661,052,205 downwards.
TTCTGGAAGGCTAGATAACTATGAGCCACCACGAGGACGAGGACGGGATGCTCCCCCAGTTGGGCGTTATGGGCAACGACCAAAGTATGGTGGATTTGAAGAACGTGATCGTTGGGGCGCTGGTCGTGAAGGGCAACGTGATGGAGACCGATCGGTTGACCACCACCGTGATGGAGACCGATCGGTTGATAATTGGAGGCGTCCTTCAAAACCAAACCAACCTGACTACAAATGAAATTCATATTCTGCAGAATACCGCAGCTCCCTGATGATTGACATATGCTGCTACCGTAGCCACCCGATCATGAATACCAGTGACATGGACGCCCTTTATTATTATTCTGCAGAATACCGCAGCTCCCTGATGATTGACATATGCTGCTACCGTAGCTACCCGATCATGAATACAAGTGACATGGACGCCCTTTATTATTACATATTAAAAAATGTATGCATAAAATAAAATAAAACTACACTATCCACCCACTAGCACACCAAATAAAACTATAGAATTAACTCATATATTCAACCAAATAAAAGCATAAAATTAATTTATATGAACCTTCTCTTCTTTTTACACTTATCTCAAGTAAAACTGGTGAATGCTTTTTCAATTTATGTGTAATATCTGTCATCTCATCTCATAAATAGGGGGTGATACTCCTTTCAGCTCTAGGGTATTCCTTTCACTTTTTGGAGGGTGTTTTGCCACTTTTTTCTATCAAAATTTTTCTATGGATTTGCTGGAATCACAAATTTGAGTTGTGAACTCTCCATAATTCAAGTGCTCTATTGATTTTTCAACATGTTGAATATATATATAAATATATGAAAAAAAGAAATTTAAACACCAAAGATAAATATTTGGGGGAAAAAAATCTCTAAATTCCCACCATAAATTCTAAAAAATCTCATAATTAGACAACCCCTTACAAAAATCTATGATTTGACTAATATGAAGCTTCTTTTCAGCCAATAGTGAGATAAGACACAAATTAGATGGGACACATACTAAGCTTCCTTTCTGAAAAAATAAATCTCTTAGCAATGAGAGTAAATTCATAGATCGTTCAATTTAAAACAATGAGCACATTGCAAATATAAATGGCTAATTTTTCTTTGAACGTGTTGGGAGTCTACTTCTAAAAATCAACCTTAAATGTCACTCTTCCAAAAAAATTATTAAAATGTTATTTATTAATACCTTTAAAATTGTAATGTAATTTATTAAAAAAGCCTCACTCCATATATTATAAATAATTTATTAACGCGCACACACACACACACATAATTGGAGACGTCCTTCAAAAACCAAACCAACTAGACTACAAGTGACATATTCTACTACCTCAGCTCCCTGATGATGAATCCAGGTGACGTATTTTGCTACTGCAACAGGTGACATATGTTGCTACCTCAACCCCCTCCTGATGATGATTATCAAAGAAACATTGATCCACATAGCTCACAATAACAATCTATAAAGTGTACTATTATTTAATCATTTTATTTCAATGACCATATCATTCAAAAGTCTAATGTTTCATTTTCATTAAGCATGTTTAATTGTAATTAATGATTTCGAGCATAAAGAGTTACGATCCCTAAATACTATACATTTTAAATTACAACTTAAAAATTAAAGTAAATTGCATAAAAAAAAGTAAAGGCCGTAAATTAAATTACAACTTAAAAATTACTTTTAAATTACAAAAGAGGTACTAAATACTACACACTTTTAAATTACAACTTAAAAATTATAGTGAATTGTATAAAAATCCTGAAGACCCTAAATACTATACACTTTTAAATTACAAAAGCGCTATGATTTGAAAATTCTATACACATTTAAATTACAAAAGAGGTACTACATACTACACACCTTTAAATTACTACTTAAAAATTACAGTGAATTGCATAAAAATCCTAAAGGCCCTAAATACTATACAATTTTAAATTACATTTTAAAACTTAAAGCGAATTGCCTAAAAATCCTAAAGGCCCTAAATACTACACACTTTTTAAATTACAAAAGAGTTATGATCCCTAAATACTATATGCTTTTAAATTACAAAAGAGCTATGATCCCTAAATACTACACACTTTTAAATTTCAAAAGAGCCATGATCCCTAAATACTATACACTTTTAAATTACAACTTAAAAATTAAAGTGAATTACATAAAAATCCTAAAGGCCTTAAATGCTATACACTTTTAAATTACAAAAGATCTATGATCCCTAAATACTATGCACTTTTAAATTACAACTAAAAATTTAAAGTGAAGTGCATAAAAATCCTAAAGGCCCTACATACTATACACTTTTAAATTACAAAAAGCCATGATCGCTAAAAACTATACGCTTTCAAATTACAAAAGAGCTATGATCCCTAAATCCTATACAACTTAAAAATTGAATTGAGTTGCATAAAAAGCCTAAAGGCCTTAAAATTAAAGTGAATTGCAAAAATACAAAAGAAATTAAATATTATCGCAAAAAAAAAAAAAAATAGTGAACTATTGTGTTTGAATTGTAAATTAAAATGCTTCTACTTGACTCAGATCTCGTCTTCTTAGGACGTAAGGAAACAAGTTAGCGACCCAAGACCAAGAGGCATCTGGGAGGAGTGAAAGCCTGCCCTCTTACGGACCACTACTGGTAAAGCTCGCCCCCTTACGGACAACGAATGCCAGCCTGCATTCGTGCATAGCAGGAAATGATGGTTGTCCACACTGTTGGTTTGAAAAATGAGTTATGATAGGTTTTCTCACCGTGTAAAAAAAAAAAAAAGTTTTAAAATTGTGTATATTGATACAAAACATATACATGGACACTATCCCCCAACTAGCACACCAAATAAAACTATAGAATTAACTCATATATTCAACCAAATAAAACCATAAAATTAATTTATATGCACCTTCTCTTAAAAGTATCTCAAGTAAGACTTGTGAATGCCTTTTCAATTTATGTGTAATATGTGTCATCTCATAAATAGGGTCAACTCAGGGTGTGCGATACTCCCTTAAGCTCTAGGGTATCTGTTATACCTTTTGGAGGGTTTTCTCCCACTTTTTCTGCAGGGATTTTCTAGAATCATAAGTTTTCCTTGTGAACTCTCCATAATTCAAGTGCTCCACGGGTTTTTCAACATGCTGAATTCATATGTATGAAAACACCCAGTTTAAACACCAAATATAAATATTTGGCCAAAAAACATTCTCTAAATTCCCACCATAAATTCCAAAAAATCTCATAATTAGACGACCCCTTAAAAAAATCTATGATTTGACTAATAGGACACTTCTTTGCTCCTGTTTAGATATTTCAGCATTAGTGGGATAAGACACAAATTAGATGGGACACATACTAAGATTTATTTCTCGAAAAATAAATCTCTTAGCAGTGATAGTAAATTCACAGAGTTGTTTAATATTAAAATCAAGAATGGTGGTGGTGGGCCATTTGGAGTGTTTTTAAATATAAATGGCTAATTTTTCTTTGAACGTGTTGGGAGTCTAGTGAAAAATCAGTGTTAAATACTTTGATAATTGTTTTTTTTAGATATATTTTGCAAGTTGTCTTTAGTGCGACATTTTGAAGGATTTTCTGGTGGATTTTTCGGGCCTAATTTCTCTAAAATCCGGCAAGAATTCATTGAAAAAAGAAGTTTGATGGGAAACCTTGCACAATCGAAGTGCCCTAGGGTTTTTTAGGCACCAGAAACTCCAAAAAGGAACAATAAAAACAACTCCTATATTTTGTATCAAGAATTTATTTATTTTAGTTATATTAGTGAATATTACAATTTGTTTTTTTTAATAAAATTAAATAAAATTAACGAGTTAATAATAATAATTATATGTTTAGGTATGTAAATCCAATACTTTAATCAATCCTGAATCTAATAATTTGTCACTCTTCCAAAAAATTATTAAAATGTTTTTTATTAATCGAGACACAATGAAACATCTCAAATGAATAGCACATGATATGAGATAATCCCAACATGAATCTACGAAATAAATTGAGACGCAATGAAACATATCCAATGAAGAGCACATGATTGATACATCATACTTCAACCTTTCAGTACATCAGTGAAAGGTCACATATTTCTCTTATTTGGCTCCCCAGCCCTCTGTATCTGACCCTCCTCTCCGAAAGCTGTCCAATCCTGTCGTAATGTCGAAAGTCGTATACTGGGCTAAGTTTCGGATCTCCCATCTATCCCTCTCTAGCGAACGCCACTGTCGTTTTGTCTGTGACATTACTTCTCAAATTGTAATGTTGTTATTTATTCTTGTCATATTAGGATAACTTTCATGTCATACATGATCTAAGAAAGGTGAAGGGACTTATTTAGTATTCAAAACTGTCCTTAGGGATTTATTCAAGAATACCTTACAGTTCCAAGATTAATTCAATGATTCGGTTGAGATTCAGTCTTTACTTAATTGAGCTGGTGATTAAGAACTTTAGATCTGCAGTCCTTTTTGTAGTGCCCTTCCTCTCCGCATTACAGCACACCTTTACAAATTTTCCAGGAGATTTAGATCTCCCTCTAGATTTAGATCTCCCACTCGAAATCTTGCTCTTGTTTCTGTTCTGGGACATTCCTCATACAGATAAGGCATCTCCATTCGGACCCTCCATATTTCTCCGTCTCATTTCCCCCGACAACAAGGCTGAGACAATGTCATCAAAATTCAAGGTAGGTGTATTGCTACCTATTACAATAACCAGATTGTCCCACGAGTCCGGTAGAGAACACAACAAACTAATGAACTTACCTTCGTATGAGATTTTAATATCAACAGATGACAACTGAATTACCACAACATTGAAGGCATTCAGATGCTCTGTCACCGAGTCTCCATTCTTCATCCTCAGGTTATACAACTTTTTCCGCAGGAACAATTTATTCACTAGAGACTTAGATTGGTACAAATTCTCTAGCTTGTCCCACAAGGTCTTCACCGTAGCTACCCCAGATAGATTCAACAATACTGAATCTGAGACACACAAATGTATTGTGCTCTTTGCCTTTCGATCCAGCTTCTTCTAGTCTTCCTCTGACATTGTCGTTGGTTTAGTACCTGGATCTATAGCAATCCACTGGTCTTTATCCACCAGCACATCCTCCACCTTGAGCTTCCACAACTCAAAACTCTAACCATTAAATTTCTTGATCTCTATCTTCCCGCCGCTCGCCATCTTCTGTCACCGCAAGAATCGATCTCGCAGATCTCCCACCGAACAGGGTCTACCTTAGGCCCGAGAAAAAAACCCTCAACAACAAAGGCATCCCCTTAAAGCCGAAACAACTCTGATACCAAATGTAGGTTTAACCTTGTACAGAAATTATCTGCAAACGAATCTTAAAAAATAGAAAACAAACAATAGCGAGAGCGTAAAACATAAAAAATATATACATAGAGATTTTCCCCTGGATCCCAAGTCGGGACGACCAGCTTGATTTTTCATTATATTCCTTTTACTGTTACAGCACATATATATACATGCCGAAGCATACATAAACCCCAATCCATTAACCCTGGATTAGAACATAACCGTAGTTCCCTTGAACGGATCTACAAAATACCAGGGGCAGAAAATCATCATGCCCCAAAACCATGTGCAAAACCATGCACAAAACCATGGGCAGGTCTTCCCACCGAAAAATAAGGACCAAATTTTTTTTTCCCAGGGCGCTGCCCCGGACCCCGAAAAGGGGGGGCTACCGCCCCCCCATGACCCCCTTGCTGCGCCCGGCGCAACGTACACGGGGGTCCTATCCCCCCCCCCCCCTGTAGTGACTAGTTGTGGAAAGAATATAATACATACCCAACATTCTCCCACTTGTTGTTTTATTTCCGCAGGTGGCCACATGGAGCTGAGTCATTAGCCCAGCTTTGAAACACCCATTGTTTCTCTACAGCAAGAGAACTTCTGAGTGCTCACAGACTTCGTCAATGCATCTGCAACATTCTTCAAAGTGTCCACCTTTACTAGCAACACCCTTTTAGCCTCAACCATATATCTCGCAAAGTGATATTGAAATTCAATGTGCTTTGTCTTTGAATGATAAGCAGGGTTCTTAGCCAAGAAAATTGCACTTTGTCTATCATAGTCTATCCTAATAGCTTGCTGCACCAACCCCATACTTGAACACAATATCTGCAACCAAACTGCTTCGTTGCTTGCATGAGTGGCTGCCATGTATTCTGCCTCTGTAGTTGAAAGAGCCACTACAGACTGTCTTTTACTCATCCAACTGACTGCACCTCCAAATAGGCTAAAAACATACCCACCAGAATTCTCTTCATATGTCCGTATCTCCAACCCGCCTACATCAACAAAAACCACGAATGTCCAACACTCTTCCAATCTCGGTCTTCCCCGGTAGCTCAAGCCATAATCACTAAGTACACGCAAATATCCGAAAACCCGCCTCACTGCCATTCAATGCTCCTTCCTTGGGTTTGACATAAACCCGCTCAATACTCCCACCGCATGTGCAATGTCCGGTTCTAGTACGTACCATTGCATACATCAAGCTACCCACCGCACTTCGAGACATGGAACACGAGGCATCAGCTCCTCTTTCTTGTGTCTTGGGACACTGTTCAGCAGACAGCTTTACACCTACAAGAATCGGAACATTCACTGGTTTACCATCTTGCATATTGAACCTCTGTAATATAGTCTCGAAATACTTCCTCTAGTTTAATCGGAGCTTCCTTTTTTCCAGATCTCTCTTAATTTCCATGCCCAAAATATAGTTTGTAGCACCAAGATCCTTCATGTCGAATTTGGACAACAGTTGGGTCTTCAAATTTTGGATAATTCCTTTGCCATTTCCAATCAACAACATATCATCCACATAAGAGACCAAATAAATAACATGGTCACCAATTAATTTAAAATAAACACAGTGATCCTCCTTGCAAGTCCACGTATATAGGTATCAAATTTCTGATACCACATCCTTGGTGACTATTTTAACCCATACAAATACTTCTTTAACCTGCATACCAGTTCTTTCTTCCCCTTCACCATAAAGCCTTAAGGTTGTTTCATGTAGATATCCTCTTCTAGATCTCCATGAAGAAATGATGTCTTCACATCCATCTGTTCTACCTCAAAATCAAATGCAGCAGCAATAGATAAAATAAATCTAATAGAAGTAACTTTGGCAACAGGAGAAAAAATATTACCAAAATAAATTCCGACACCTGGGAATAACCTTTTTCTACCAACCGAGCTTTGTATTTCTCCACCTTGCCTCCTACATTCATCTTCTTCTTAAACACCCATTTGCTTCCGATGGGCTTCCTTCCAGCCGGAAACTCCACCAGATCCCAAGCCTCATTTTTATGCAAGGACGCCATTTCATCAACCATGGCCTCCTTCCAGATTTTTCCATCCTCTAAATCTACTGCCTCCCTGACGGTTATGGGATCATCATAAGTTATAGTTAAAGAAAAATTTGAACAGAGAGCAGATGGACTATACCTTTCTGGTTGTCTTCTTTCCCGAACTGATCTTCTCACAGCTGGAGTTTGTGGCTCTTCCTCTTCTGAGTCTTCTTCTGTTGTAGAGTCTGATTCATCCTCCTTTTGCTCAAACTATATCTTCTCAGGTTCCTTTAGTAGGACTTCGTGTTTAACAATATCTTTCACCTCTCTAAACACCACATCTCGGCTGTACACAACCTTCCTTGTTTCCGGGTTCCAAAGCTTGTAACCCTTTAAACCAACCTTATACCCAATAAAGTTGCACCTTTTAGATTTATTAGCCAACTTGGTCCTTTTTTCCTTTGGAACATGTACATATGAATCACATCAAAATACCCTCAGATGTGAAAGAGAGGGTTTCTTACCAGTCCATACCTCATGCAGAGCCTTATCCTCCAACGCTGATGAAGGTGATCTGTTAACCAAGTAACATGCAGTCTCCACTGCCTCTGCCTAGAATTCTTGTCTTAACCCGGTACCAATGAGCATGCTTCTTTCCTTTTCCATCAGCGTTCTGTTCATTCTTTCTGCAACTCTGTTTTGCCGAGGTGTGTATGGAGTAGTCTTCTGCTGTGCTATACCACACTTCCTACAAAACTCTTCAAATTCCTTCTTGCAGAACTCCCCACCATTATCTGTCCTCAACACCTTTATCTTATTCTCTGTCTGGTTTTCCACTAGAGCCTTAAATTCTTTAAATCTGTCAAAGACTTCAGATTTCTTCCTCAAGAAATATATCCATGTATTCCTTGAGAAGTCATCTATGAATGAAACATAGTACACAGGCTTACCCAGTGATGGAAACGACATAGGTCCAAACACATCACTGTGGACAAGCTCTAATATCTTTTTTTCCCTCTTAGCACCAGAAGGAAAACTCACCCGATTCTGCTTCCCAAATACACAATGTTCATAGAAATCGAAATCCAGAGAGCTATTAGACATACCTTCTACCATACCATTTCCATGTAGTATCTGAAGGCCCTTCTCTCCAATATGTCCAAGCCTTTGATGCCATAGCATGGCCTTTTCTCCAGAGACCGCTAGGCTTTCCGCTCCACTTTCGAGAACCACAGAGCTATTGCACCCATCAATAATAGTGCTACCCTGAAGCTTGTACAGAGTTCCAATCCTAACTCCCCGCATTAATACCAGTGCTCCCCGAACCATCTTACAGATATCTTTTTAGAACACTATTTTTACACCTGCAACATCCATCTTGCTTATAGAAATCAGATTTATGGCCAATGCAGGAATGTGCAGAACACCAGGAAGTGTTCTAATCCTTCCACCTTGCAGCTTCCGCTTGACTCTTCCACGTCCAACGATTCTGGCCTTCCTATCATCACTTAAGAAGATATTACCGCCAACATATTTCTCATACTCGCAGAACCACTCCCTATGAGGAGTGAAGTGAAAGGATGCACCCGAGTCAATCAACCGTGACTCATGATATACATGTGTATTTGAAGAAGAAGCCAAATACACATCCCCACCTTCATCCGAGGTCATTTTTTCCTCTGCAGAAGGAGCATCATCAGATCCATTTCCTTTCTCAAGAGCTTTAGATCTGCAGTCGTTTTTGTAGTGCCCTTCCTTTCCGCATTTCCAGCACACCTTTACAAACTTTCCAGGAGATTTAGATCTCCCACTCGAAACCTTATTCTTGTTTCTGTTCTGGGACCTTCCTCATACAGATAAGGAATCTCCATTCTAACACTCCATATTTCTCCGTCTCATTTCCTCCGACAGTAAGGCTGAGACAATGTCATCAAAATTCAAGGTATTTGTATTGCTACCTATTGCAATAACCAGACTGTCCCACGAGTCTGGTAGAGAACACAACAAACTAATGCACTTATCTTCATTTGAGATTTTAATATCAATGGATGACAGCTGACTTACCACAGTATTAAAGGCGTTCAAATGCTCTGTCACCGAGTCTCCATCCTTCATCCTCAGGTTATACAACATTTTCCGCAGGAACAATTTATTCACCAGAGACTTAGATTGGTAAAAAGTCCCTAGCTTGTCCCACAAGGTCTTCGCCATAGATTCCCTAGATACATTCAACAATGTTGAATCTGTGCCACACAACCGTATTGTGCTCTTTGCCTTCCGATCCAGCTTCTTCCAGTCTTCATCTGACATTGCCATTGGTTTAGTACCTGGATCTATCGTGATCCACTGGTCTTTATCCACTAGCACATCCTCCACCTTGACCTTCCACAACTCAAAACTCTGACCATTAAATTTCTTGATCTCTATCTTCCCGTCGCTCGCCATTTTCTTTCACCGCAAGAATCGATCTCGTAGATCTCCCACTGAACAGGGTCTACCTCAGGCCCGAGAAAAATACCCTCAACAGCAAAGACGTCCCCTTGAAGCTGAAACAAATCTGATACCAAATGTAGGTTTAACCCTGTACAAAAATTATCTGCAAACGAACCTTTAAAAACAAAAAATAAACAATAGTGAGAGCATAAAACATAAAACATATATACATAGAGATTTTCCCCTGGATCCCAAATCGGGACGACCAACTTGATTTTTCATTATATTCATTTTAGTGTTACAACACATATATATACATGTCGAAGCATATTACATAAACCCGAAATTAATAACCCCCTGGATTAGAACATAACCGTAGTTCCCTTGACCGGATCTACAAAATACCAGGGGCCGAAAACCATCATGCCCCAAAACCATCTGCAAAACCATGGACAAAACCATGGGCAGGTCCGGACATTGCTGCAACCCAAAATTCCTGAATATCCCTGAGGATGTCTCCCTCTGCAACATCCTTCTTCTTTTCCTTGTTTGCAAATTTACTGTCAAAAGTAAATTGCCTTCTAATTCTCTAACTGCAGTAATATATTTATTCACTCTTTCCTGTATACTAGTTAACATAATTTAGTTTTGGAAACTAGTATCTATCTCAGTTTCAACTATAGTTTGAAATAGTTCCATCTTATTGTCTGCAATCTCTCTCTCTTGCTCAAATGCTTTCAGCAAGCAACTCAACCATTCACTAATTACTTGATTCCCTTCAAGTACCTCTTAAGTATGATGTATTATAGTTTCAACATAACCCTCTTCCATGACAACACTCCATTGTTGTCCTCGTGATTCTTGACTAGTCCTAATAGTCAGTTCAATATTTTCCACTTCTAGGACTGACTTTCCTTTAGCCTGAGACATAACTGCCTCAATTTCATCTTTAACCAGAATAAAATTCTGATTCTCTGTTTTTACGAAAGCCCTAAATGTCCATCCAACAACCTTCCTTTGGCTATTTAAGCAAGCCACTTCCTCTTTGTACTCATCAAGAGCAAACTTCATCTCATGAGGCATTACTGCCTCATCTCCATTAAATTTACTCCCTTCGTTAAATAAGGCATTTATAAATTCCTTCTGCTGCAACAACTCAATTTGGTCTTCATCAGAAAGACACTCTTCATCATACCTTGCTTGACAATTTTATTCTTCATTATGCTTTTCTAGATAAACATAAGCTTTACTTGAGACAATTCCAAGAGATGGATTGTCTTCTACACAACCTGAAAACACATTCAAATTGTCAGCATTAAACTCACAAGACCCAGTGGTCTTATTTGATGACTCAATCACCAAATCTTTCTCTTGTTGTTCTAAGTCTCTTTCAGGACTGAGAAAGTATTCACTAGTCTTCTTTTCAGCTTTCTCAAGCATAACATATGAATGCTTAATATCATATTTTTCCTCCTTCTATTCTTGGCCATCATCATAATCCAAGTCCTCCTTGTTTTTATCTTTCGCAGTAGGTTGGAAATCATTTCCTTCACTTAGATGTGCATGTGCAAGTGTATGAGACTCAGCTGCCTCATTTTCTTCTTGAACAGAATTCAGATTTTGTCCTCTCCCTTTATCCTTTATGACAACATCACCAAATTATCTTTCTTTACCTATTTCACTTGCAAACATACAATAATCATTTGTTCCAAAGCCATAAGGATCCATAGCCTCTCTTGTTGTCTCAAACATCAGCTCTTTCCAATGGTTCTCATCCTTCCAAGGATCCATGAAGCCGTCAGTTCGTCTCATACCTTCATCCTTATTACTACTATCACCAAGAATAGACCCTTGTTCAGGTTCACATAAGTAAACCTCTTCCTGAGCACACATCCTATGCTGTAACTCATCTCCTCTGAGTTCTTCTTCTAGCCGAATTCCTGTAGAAGATCTCAGCCTGCTCTATAACTGACTCCACTCGACTCTTTTCTTCCGCAGAACCCAATCATAACTTTGGTGTTCCATATTCCCCTGTATGAATTCTCTCAGCACTTCTAGCTGCACTTTTATCTCAGCTAATTCTCTATCAAGTTTATTCTTACTTGATTTTTCATAATATACCTTAGAATCTTCACTATGAATACCAGTAGCCATTGTCTTATTTCCTTCATGAACTCCTGTTTGTTCATCATGGACTACAAACAATCCATATCTACAAGCTGACTCCATCAACCTGTCTATAGATACCACACCAAGATTCTCCGTGCTTAGTCTTTTACTATCATATCTGCTGACTCCTCTCTCCCGATTGTGACTCCTCCTTGATCCTTTCAGATAACCATCAGTGGTCATCTCTTCCTCTTCCCTCTGTGGAATCATCCCGATCCACTTTGTGAGCTGCAACAAACCTCTTTTATCTGCTTCATTCTCTTCAATGTCTGTAACCACATGCTCAAAGAACTCCTCTATCTCCTTTTAGAATTCAGACATCTCCTCTGGGAACTCCATTTCTTCATCACATGTTATGATCACTGCATATTCATGCTGCCCTCCATATTTCATGACAATTCCTAATGGTTGTCCTTCATCCTTCATACCTGTAATTTCTTCAATAGGCTTCCTGTTAGTATTACTATCAGTTTCTTAAAAAAAAATCTATGTTCCAATTCATATGCAAGAAATTTCCCTTCATACTCTGCTGCTCTGAGTAATGCTTCTTCTTCTTGAGCATTCAACCTATGCTCCCTCTTCATCTGTAGCCCATGCCACTTCGATTTCTTCCTCATAATCCATCCACACCTCTGGTCTTCAACACTCTTCTGTAGCAACTCCATCAATAGATCGAGATGAGTTCTCATCTCAACTAGTTCTCTCTCATATTCTTCATCAGTCATCTGCTTCCACATGCCATTTGCCTTGGCATCTTCGTTCTTCACTTTGTGGTTGCCTCCTGAACCTATGCTGTGACTTTCAACAGTCATCTTCTTGAGTTCTTTCACCCTCTATGACTTGCACTAACCTCTACAGTAACGGTTCCTCTTGCTACAACTTACCTCACCAAAATTCCTCTGTGCTTGGTCCTTTGGCAAGTAAGGGTCCTCAATCTAGAACCCTCCTTGAGCACTCCTCTATGCTTCTTCTAGGCTTACCCTCAAAACTCATCTGCACTTGAGAACACTAATTTCCTCTCATATTTAAACCTCAGCTGAAATACTAGGTTCTGACCACACTTCTTCTTACTCCTAGAAAACCATTGCTAGCTTCCTTCATCATTGCCCTTAAAGGATGTAATCTTCTTGCTGAGATGTTTTCACTCTTGCTGCTACCTCTAATAAACTCTTATGCTCTTCTTCTAAGTGTGAGCATTTACTTGCCAGTTCCGTAATCCAAAATAAAACTGAAACAAAGCATTCTCACCTTATTTTCTGTGCTACTACTTCATCCATGCCGCTATAGCTCTCATTTTTTTCTCATAAGCCTTCACTCCACAGTCATACCTCTTAAGGTTTACTCGATTGGAATCACTGAGAAATCTTTCTCAACTTTTCTATGTTCAAATTCCTTCACACTGCCTCTTAGATCTTGTTGCTCTGATACCAATTGATGCAGTCGTCGCTACAAATTAACATATAATCGTGGACTATGGGTTAGGACCCACCTAATCTTCTTATACACAACGAAATTTCATATATCGGAGTTATTAACCATATAATTCTCATATAACCCAAAACACATACATACATATGAGAAACAATGGCGGAGTTTTTATAACATTCACAGACCAACCAATAACTCGAACCAATCCCAAAACCCAAATAAAATGTGAACACGCGGGAGTTAATTCCAGAGAGACCCACAGACTTCGCACTTCGCCCAACATACGAGTTAACTTAACACTAAATCTTACAATTTGCGATCTGCGCTCTTGTGCTGGGCTGACACGTGGTCCTCCCCATTTCGCATCGCAAACAAAATCCTTTACCGTGCGAACAACTTAACCTTAACTTGTAAATGTTGCGATGTGCGAAATCGCCTCCGCTGCGCTTTCAATCTCTGTCGTTCAATCCTTGCTGACTCCGACAGTCCGCGCTACACCTCTGCAATACCACTTTGCATCGCAAAAAAAATTATTTAACTTGGGAACTGGACCATAAACATTTATCCTTGGCGTTGTGCGATATTTCTCCTCTTGTGATGCGATCTTCCACCATTGATCAGTTGGACCCAACGGTCCTTGTCACACTTACAAATCCGATTGATATTCTCCGTCGTCAATACAATAATAATTTCAACAAAATGAATGCATAAAAAATAAGGCCTCATTGCATCTAGAATCCAATTAAATCTCTTCGTCTCTCATCCCTCGGTCTCTGCCCCAGCTTTGCCTGTGCGAAATTCACAGGAACTGCACCCTCGCACTCAATTTGTCTATGCATCAATATAAATACAATACACATATATAATCACATAAATGAAATTCTTAACTTCGACAGGGAAGTAAAACCAATGGGTTGAAACAGAGAGCTCGATATCAGTACAAAACACTTGGAATTTATTTATAAAGAAAAATACACAAAACCGAGCCGTGGGATGGCTGGTTTTTACATTTGTTCCTACTCTTTGTTCAACCCTCTCTCACACCTATTTCCCCCTCGTTCTCTCTTTTTATCTATGGAAGGCAGAACCCCACAATGGTGGATTTGGTTCAGTTTTTTGCCTTTCCCAAAATTGCCATATGGTTGAGAAACTGTCATTCAGTCTTAGAGCAATTTATTCGACTAAATATCTAACTAAGCCTAATCTAACTATTCTTTTAACCTACATATTACAATGGCTATGTTATCCCAAATTAAATTTAAACAAAATAATTTAAAACTAAAGTCTTCAAATTATTAGGACTACAAGTCCTCTTCCGAAGCCACGATATGTGACCAGCTTGTCACATTGTTGACTCTGCCTTAATGCTCCTGCATCAATTATAATCTTCATCAACCACGCCCACAAGTTAGAAACATACAACATATTGACTCTTGAGTCTAATGATTCATCAATCTTCAAGTTTCAAGCTTTCAAAATTCAATATATAACATTTGTCATCATTGATTCATTTATCACCACAGTTATCTTTGTAAGCTAAGTGTAACCATTACAACAAAGAATATTTTACATGAAATGAATTGTTATAAAATGAAACGAAATGAAGCAACTTTCAAATTTCATGAAGCATTATATTCATAATTCATAATGAGTTATAAGCTTACAACTGCACACTTCAAAGTTTCAAACTTAAAACTTAAATTTTCGTATATATTTTTTACAAAAAAGTATCGTAATAAATATGAAAGAGTCAAGTTTCAACAGTTATAAAAAGTAAAAAACTATTAGAAACTAGAAAAGACTAGTAAAACTATTTTATCTATTGCTTGGCCTCTTGCCACGAGAAATGTTTAATTTTTTAGCAGGTCGTGGTAATGGTGGTCTTCGAATGCTTGGCCTTAATTCTTGTTGACATTGTCTTCCCTCAGAAAATATAATTAAAAAATGTGAATAATTTCTCTAGAAATGTTAAAGGGTATTTGTAAATATGTAAGAATAATTTCCCTGGAAAATTTAATGGGTATTTGTAAATATGTAAGAATGAAGAGAAGATAGTTTATGTCAGACACCCACTTAAAGATAATGATCCAATAAAATATTCACACAAATTCCCAAGATGTAACCCAGAAGAAAATGAAAAATCTCTAACCTGTGGTATGTCTTGGATGAAATAACATGCAAATTGTCAACCATAGAAATCTAGATGGTGTTGAAGATTCAAAAATCTTAAAAATGATGGCGTATTAATAAACGTTGAACATATATTGAGAATATCACATGATACATTCAAAGACAAATGTTTTAGATTATCCACAGTGAAGAAAGACATTTGTCGACGTTTCAAATCCTAACGGGGATCCATCTTTAGGACATAATTTTGAAGAATGCTTGAAAGAGGGATCAAACCATTAATAAATATTAAAATAAAGAATAAAAGAGCAGATCAAAAAACTTTTTTATTAAATTACTTATAATTTATTAAGTAATAATGTTTTCAATTGTTCATAATAATATTTTTTTACATAATTCTAATAATTATATGTAGAAAATAATTATTAATAATAATTATAAATTATTTCATAAATTAATTAAAAATAATAATAATAATAACTATAAATTATTTCTTAAATTAATTAATTTTTTTATAAATTAGTTAGTTAGCTAATTTTTTTCATATTATATTATTATTAATAATTAATATTACATATTATTATGTTAAATCAAATATTATTTTTTTTTCTAATTATTAAGAAATTTAAATGTTATAAATTTTTAAAAGTAATATTCATTTATTACTTAATATTTACCTATTCAATAGAGTAACTAAATATTAATACAAATAAATAATGATTTATTTCATTTTAATATTTGTAAATAATAAAATAATAATAAATGGATGATCTAAGCAAATGTATAGAAAGTAATTTCTTTTAGGACCAATTCTTTGTGTGCGGCAATCTTCTAGCAATTCTGCAATGTTGATGCCAGTCTTGAACTTATCTCAGTAATCATATGATGAAAGGAAGATTACACCACTAACAGCCACAACAAGAACACTTATCAATGGCTTGCCTTTTGCATTTGTCCATCCATGAGATACAATGGAAACCCTCCCTAAAAAGATGCTCCCTCTCTAAAAAACTGCTCCCTGAAAACGCACCCACCCTAAAGAAATGCACCCAAAAATGCTCCCTGAAAACCAGGGAGCATTTTTTTGAGCTCAGGAGCGCGCTCCCAAAAAACGCTCTTGGGGGAGCGATTTCGAGAGCGCGAATTGAGAGCGGGATCGGGGGGGAGGAGGTCACCCCCGCAACCCTGGGCCAGATAAAAAATAAATCATCAACAAAATGATACCAGGGATTAGGTTTTTGTGAAGAGATATCAAGGGTTAATTCTTCAAAATGTTGCATAAAGATTTTGGCAATAATAGGGGAAAATGAATACCCCATGGATTTAGTCTGTTCATAGAAGATCCATCTAAAATTAAAGAAGGTTGATGTAAGGCAAATGTTAATGAGGTTGATACTTTTAGGGCTGATAAGGTTGAAGAGCATGTTAAGGGCTTCAATTATAGGGATCTTGGTGAATAGGAAAAAACAAAAGAACTAACCATAATATCATTATGATCAAGTGTAAGATGTTGATAATTTTGGATAAAATTAGAAGAAACTTTGATAAAGGTGGGAGAAACCCGTGTATCTCTAGAGGTAGCATAAGCATTATGAATCATCATGGAAAACTACATTCACAAATTCATGCATTTGATTAACAAGAAAGATTCACGTAGGGAACCTCACAACCGAAGTACACCTTGAAACTCCCATATCCAATGTGACACCCATAGTATACAACATTGAATAATGACATCCCCTACAACTTAGTCTCCTATGCGAACAACCCTTGCATTATAGTAACTATCTTCATAGAGCTCAAGTCTATAAAACAAAGTTCACCAAGTTGCAAATTAGTGTACAAACCAATTGAATTCCAAGAAAGGGAACCATAACCTCATAATATGTACTTAAACTTCGTTTAATAAATTTGTGAAGTTTAAGATTTTTCATGTAGATATTTAATAAGTTTGTGAAGTTTTAGATTTTTCATGTAAATATGTATACCCGTCTTAATTATTTGGAAATGGAAAAGTTTGTTGATATATATGACAACAACCCTTAATCTTAAAATATATCTCAAAGAAATAAAAGCTCCAAAATAATTTTATGATTTTCATATTCAAATATCTCTTAAATTTTGTAACCTTAACATTCATCTTAAATATTTCAATCCAATTAAATACTACAAAGATTGATAAATTGAGAGAGCGAGACAAAACTCATCAACTTATACTTCTCCATATCCAAATTTGGTAGCCAAGACATATCCTCATTGGAGAAGTTGTTTATCACCTCATGGAATCTATTGTTATTATTCTTAGAAATTGGTCATTTTGGATGAGGAGTGATTATTTAGAATAAACAACACAACTTCATATTAACTAATAATTTGAAATCAAAATCAATAAATATGTATTTCTTGTGTCACATAAAGACTTATTTAACCTAAGAAACAAACAATGAGTTTGTAATGAATAAGATAGTTTTTACAACTTGGAAAGAATTCATGGGAGAGAAAGAAGAGTAGGAAACCCCCCATTTAGACTCAACATTCCACAGTTTAGAAAAAATCCTTTTTTTTTTCTTTTTTTCCATTGAGTTTAAGGGGTTATTGAAGCACTTGGAAGAACCCTATAGAACCCTGGGTTCTTAGGATCAACCTAGAGAGATTTGTGTTATGAGAAATGGTAGGATTTCACATCTGGAAATGCAAAAGTATTTCTTATCTTGATATTTGGATATATCAAGGATGGAGAGGGTTTAAAAATAAATACAAATATGATTTTTATATTTTTTCTTAAAATGTTTGAGAAAAAGAGTTGAAGATTTATATGGATCTATACTACTATGTTATATGCATGTAATTATAGTAATTAATGGTCCTTTTCCTAAATCATCATCATATAATTTTAATAAAAATATATATTTTTCCAATACAATTTTATAAACTCTATCCTTCTTTGGAATATTTAGATGGAGGGTGGCCATAACAATGATTAGTTGATGACCAATAGGAAAATGACCAAATTTAATATTTTTAAAAAATATCAAATCTCAACTTCATGATAATGAAGAAAAGAAAAGATATAGAGATTTCCAATAAACTACTATCACTTACATGTGTTGCAAAATATACCCTATAATTAGCATAATCCATGTTAATTTACTCTTCTCTAAAAAGATTTCAACCCAATTTTTTTTCACACAAAATTAAAATCTATAATACATTAAAAATAATAGAACACATTTAAAAAAAAGAAAACTATATACTTATAATATATTTACAAATGGAAATCAGAAACAAATTTTCAATTTAATCAAATAAATTTGGAAAATGAAAATGTTAAAATGAGTCAAATAAAACTATTGTTCATATATCTAAGAGCATCATCATTAAGTCGGTGGATTACAAAAATCTATCGTTCGAAATGATATTTAATCTATCAACCTTTTGTTATTGTTCGAAATGATATTTTAACATGCACTAAACCATTCTAAATGATATTTTAACGCCCACTAGACTAAAAATAAAAATAATGTAGAATTGAGCTGGAAAATCAAAATAAAAAACATCACAACGTTTCTACCCTCGTCACAAACCCCTCCGTATATATAATATACTTTTGTGATTGCGCTCTCAACTCGGTGTTGCTTCCAGCGTTCCACTTCTCCTTGGGCCATAATCTGCGTCTCAATCGGTTCTACGCCCGAATCGTTCTAGTTGTACTGCTATACGATGTTTTTCGCACTGTGGGTCAATCCTCGTCTAAGTTGTTGTTTGTTTGTATAGCGGTTACCAGTAACCTGGTTTTCTGTTGTTGTTGTTTATCTCTATGGCGACTTTTGCCAACCCCGAAAATTCTCTCAAGAGGGCCCAAGGTGGGTAACTGTTGTTGTTTATGTATGTAGATATAGATTTAGTTGTGCAGGTTATAGGTTGTTTTGACATAAGAAGAATATTACAGGAGAAGAGAAATAATTAATGGTATATATATATATTTTGTTGGTTAATGGTACGTCCGAGATATCTATAAAAAAAATGCAATCATATATAGGATTTGTTTTTCCAGAGGCAAAGGCAGAAGAATATATAGTAAGTTTGATGTTATTTGACGTTGTATGCAGAATTGGAGAATGTTGGGCGGAAAGAGGTGCTGAATTTTAACTTCAACTGCAGCAATGCAGAGAAGGAATTTGTCTGAAGCACGCCATCTAGAAATTAAAATCTGCATTTAATCAAACCTGCAAGTTGTTGACTAATAGCTCTGCAACAGCCGCCTGAGCATTGAAAAGATTGTGGTTTCAAACCACGCAACCAGAAAACTTAAATGTTGTCTTTGCCGCCTCTTGATTTCTGCAACCACCACATTCAAAGCTCAGATATTTACCCACCAATTTTTACCACGTGGCATTGCATGATTCATTCGGGTCTCACTTGGCTCGTTCATGAAGTTGGAGAATCCGGACCCGAAATTTTATAGGGTGAATTTAATTTGGAATTTGCATAACACTTTGGGCCTACATCAGCATTCCATTTTGGAACGCGAAGACCTTTTTTTTAATAGAGTTTGTTTTATGGTTGAAATCCGTAAAATTTCATAAAGGTTTTAAACCTTCGGTAAAAGTTTTTTTTACTAAGGTTAATATATATTATAAATATTTTTAATATTTATAATATATATAAGTAGCGTTTTATTTTAAAAGTAAAGTTATGGAAAGTTTTTAAAAGCGTCCAAAGCTAAAACAAAAAAAAGGGTTGTGAATGGTAATTTTTATTTTTAACGTGTAATTCTGTTGGTGCTTATTTACGCTCAACTGAATCAAAAGGGTGAAGAATACTGTAAGTTTATGTTTACAACACATCAAAGTGTGGTGTTTGGAGTTGAAAAGGCCAGTTGCTGCTTATTTTTATTGAAGAGAGTAGCTCGTAGCATTTTCTTTGGGAGACAGATAGTTATTGTCACACCTGTCTTTGTAACACCAAAGAGTTTGGTAACCCTCACAAGAGAAGAAGTATTTTATTGTAACAGAGATTACAATGAACAACGAAAGTTGAATTTTTCGTTGTTGAAATCGTCTCATTTGAGTGAAATTTTAATATTTTCTTCCGTTAGGGGAAGGGAATTTCTTATTCTCCTATGTGTTTGGAATTTTCTAAATATTCCAACATGGTATCAGAGCTAGTCCAGGCTCTTTGAAGATCAAATAAGCTAAAGGAAAGGAGTTCTTTGTTGCAGCAGCTTCTCCAGCAGTGTGAAGACTCAGCTAAAAAGAATCCAAAGGTATTTCTCTATATAGTTTTTGTGTTACTGTTGCAGAAAATTCAGTGATTTTAAATACACAGTCAAGTGTTTTTGAATCATAGTTAAGAGTGCAGAATGGCTGGAGCCAGCACTGGTATGGGTATGGGAAATATCCATCTCCCAATGTTTAATGGGAAAAATTATGACTACTGGTCAATAACTATGAGAGCTTTATTTGTCTCCCAAGACTTATGGGAATTTGTTGAGGAAGGCTTTGAAGAGCCAGCAGATGAACATGAGTTTAATATGTTAACTCAGGCAGAAAGAGAGATGCTGAAGAGCAATAAGAAGAAAGACTCCAAAGCTCTTTTCTTTTTGTATCAAGTAGTGCATGAGAGTGTGTTTCCGAGGATAGCTGCAGCTACGAGATCCAGAGAAGCATGGGAAACTCTCATGACAGCCTATCAAGGCATGGAAAAGGTGAAGACAACAAAACTTCAGTTGTTGAGGAGAGACTTTGAGACTCTCTGTATGAAAGAGTCAGATACTATTGACTCATTCTTCACTCATGTGATTGGAATGGTCACACAAATAAGATCTCATGGAGAGACTCTTGAAGACAAGAGAATTGTGGAAAAACTCTTGAGGAGTCTACCCTCAAGATTCGATGTGATTGTCACCACCATAGAGGAGACTAAGGATCTCACAAAGTTTTCAGTGGATGAACTTCATGCATCACTGATGACCCATGAACAGAGATTGGGTAGGAGTGAAAACTCATCTCTGGAACATGCCTTTAAGACCCAGATGTCTTTCGGAAGAGGAAGAGGGCAAGGTAGAGGAAACAAGAGAGGAAGAGGCAGAAGCCAAAACAGAGGTGGAAGGAACAACCCTTCACATTCACATGGAAGGTGCAACAGTCAAGATCATAGTCACGGCCAAGGCAGCAACCAGCAGAATGGTCAGTAGAATGCTCAAGGACAAAGGTATGATAAGTCCAATGTCCAATGTTACCATTGTAAAAAATATGGTCATTATGCTAATGAATGTAGAAAGAAGCAACAAGATATGGCAAGTAGAACTAGTGCAAATTTCACTAGAGAAAATGTCAACCAAAATAATTTGTTTTTAGCTTGTAATATGTTTGAAGAAAAAAGTGAGGATTTATGGTTTCTAGACTCTGGTTGCAGTAACCATATGACAAGAAACTTAGCAATGTTTTCTATGTTAGATGAGAGTGTGAAGTCACAAGTCACACTAGGAACTAATATCAAAGTTTCTGTTATGGGAAAAGGATTTGTAAATGTTTTAACAAGGAAAGGTGCAAAGAAATCCATAGCAGGTGTTTATTATGTTCCAGGAATGAAGTGTAACCTCTTAAGTATTGGACAACTTGTCCATAAGGGGTACAATGTATTTTTTGAGGATGATGTTTGTACCATCATGGATAAACCACCCAGCAAACAATGTATTGCTGAAGTGAAGATGACAAGGAACATGATGTTCCCTCTCATAATGAGAGCAGATTTGAAGAATGGTGAAGAGAAAGCAGCAGTGGCACAAGAGACTTTCCAAAGCGAACCAAAAGATGATAATTGGTTATGGCACTTGAGATTTGGACATCTCAACTTTGGAGGTCTTAATTTGTTGAATAGAAAAGGAATGGTAAGTGGTTTACCATTGATAGAGAAACCGGACAGCCTTTGTGAAGGTTGTATCTTGGGGAAACAACACAGAGAAAGTTTTCCTTCCGGGAAAAGCATTAGGTGATTGTCCACTCAGATGTGTGTGGACCAATGAAAATTCCATCACTTGCTAACAGCCACTATATCTTAACATTCATAGATGATTTTACAAGAAAAACTTGGGTTTACTTTTTGAAAAACAAAAGTGAAGTGTTTGAAAAATTTAGAAATTTCAAAGCACTTGTTGAGAACCAGAGTGGGCTGCATATCAAAGTCTTAAGGACTGATAGAGGAGGTGAGTATATATCTAAAGATTTTCTACGTTTTTGTAGAGAAAATGGTATTCATAAACAGTTTACAACTAGATATACTCCGCAGCAAAATGGGGTAGCCGAAAGGAAGAACCGAACCATAATGGACATGGCGAGGAGTATGCTTAAGGAAAAGCATTTGCCTAATGATTATTGGGCTGAAGCTGTACATTGTGCAGCGTATATTTTGAACAGGTGCCCTACAAAAGCAGTTATGAACAAAGTGCTGGAAGAGGCATGGAGTGGCGCAAAGCAAAGTGTCACACATATGAAGGTTTTTGGATGTGTAGCTTATGCACACATTCCGGATCAGGTAAGGAAGAAGTTGGACAGCAAGGGGGAGAAATGTATTTTCATTGGATACAGTGAGGAATCCAAGGCATGTTGGGTGTTACAGAACCCATCCACCAAGTAGTTTATTGGGAGCAAGAGATGTTCAGCTTTATTGAAGAAGAAGCTTGGGATGTGTAATACAGAGAAAAGAATGTTGTAAGCTGTTTATCTCATGATGAAAATGATGAGAGCCATTAAATGTATTCCCAAACAAACAGCACCAACAAGAGCAAAAAAACACACCCTTGAGGAGAAATGAAAAGCCACCACACACACAAGGTAGGAAATTAAAAGTCACATTGCACACCTAATAAAAGAGAAGAAATTCGAAGTTTGAAATATATTTATGAACAAGATATAACAAATGGGTTCCATGTTCAACATGACAGTCAGAAGTCATAGTCCCGTTTGAACAAGAAGCACATGAAAAATGGATAGAAGCTATGGATGAGGAGATAAATGCCATAGAAAGAAAAAAAACTTGGGATTTGGTTGAACTCCCAAAAGGTAAAGATGTCATTGGTGTTAAATGGGTCTACAAGACCAAAAGTAATGCTGAAGGCAAAATAAAGAGACACAAGGCAAGACTTGTTGTCAAAGGCTATAAGCAGAAGCATGGGATAGATTATTTGGAAACTTTCGCACCGGTTGCTAGAATGGAAACCGTGAGAGCAGTGTTGTCCATAGCAGCACAAAACAAGTGGAAAATTTACCAAATAGACGTGAAGTCAGCATTCCTAAAAGGAGTGTTAATGGAAGAGGTTTACATTGAACAACCTCTCGGCTATGAAAAGAAAGGCCAAGAGCACAAAGTGTGCAAGTTGAAGAAAGCTCTTTATGGGCTTAAGCAAGTGCCAAGAGCGTGGTACAGTAGGATAGATTCCTATCTACTGGAAAATGGTTTTGAAAAGTGTGAGGGATAACCCACCCTCTACATCAAAGAAAATGATGGTAAAATATTGATTGTAGTTTTATATGTTAATGATGTTATTTTCACAGGTGATGATGATTACCTTATTGAAAATTTTAAAACAGTCATGAAAGAAGAATTTGAAATGACTGATATGGGTTTGTTGAGATACTTCTTGGGAATAGAAGTAGAACAAAATGAAAATGGAATTTTTATCTCACAGGAAAAGTATGTTAATGAGGTTCTTGAAATATTTAACATGCAGGAATGCAAAGCAGCAATCACTCCCACAGTGATGGGATTAAAACTCAGCAGAGAGGACAACAGCAAGGATTTTGATCCTAGCTTGTACAAGAGCATAGTTGGAAGCCTTATGTATTTGACTGCAACTAGGCCGGACATAATGCATGCTGTTAGTTTGATTTCCAGATTCATGGAACAGCCAAAGGAGGCACATTGGCAAGCAGCAAAAAGAATTTTGAGGTATGTTAAAGGTACTAAAAGGTTTGGTATTTTTTATACTACTTCAAAAAATTCATATTTAGTTGGATACACCGACAGTGATTGGGCTGGAAGTGTAGATGATCGGAAGAGCACTTCCGGTTATGTTTTTCATATGGGTTCAGGAGCCATTTCATGGGCTTCTAAGAAACAACCAATTGTAGCATTGTCTACAGCAGAGGCAGAATATGTGGCAGCTACAGCAGCAGCTTTTCAAGCAGTTTGGATGAGGAAAATGTTGAGAAGTTTATGCCAAGAGCAGACAAAAGGGACAATGATTTTTTGTGACAATAGCTCAGCTATTGCATTGTCTAAAAATTCAGTCTTTCATAAAAGGACAAAGCACATTGACACCAAATTTCACTTCATACGTGAATTGGTTAACAATGGTGAGATAGTTTGCAACATTGCATAACAGAGGATCAATTTGCAGATATCCTCACAAAGCCACTTGTGCAGAAAATCTTTGAACATTTCAGGAAATACCTGGGTATGCAAGAAAACCCAGCAGTTGAATTTAAGGGGGAGTGTTGAATTTTAACTTCAACTGCAGCAACGCAGAGAAGGAATTTGTCTGAAGCACGCCATCTAGAAATTAAAATCTGCATTTAATCAAACCTGCAAGTTGTTGACTAATAGCTCTGCAACAGCCGCCTGAGCATTGAAGGATTGTGGTTTCAAACCACGCAACCAGAAAACTTAAATGTTGTCTTTGCCGCCTCTTGATTTCTGCAACCACCACATTCAAAGCTCAGATATTTACCCACGAGTTTTTACCACATGGCATTGCATGATTCATTCGGGTCTCACTTGGCTCGTTCATGAAGTTGGAGAATCCGGACCCGAATTTTTATAGGGTAAATTTAATTTGGAAATTTTGGAACGCGAAGACCTTTTTTTAATAGAGTTTGTTTTATGGTTGAAATCCGTAAAATTTCATAAAGGTTTTAAACCTTCGGTAAAAGTTTTTTTTACTAAGGTTAATATATATTATAAATATTTTTAATATTTATAATATATATAAGTAGTGTTTTATTTTAAAAGTAAAGTTCTGGAAAGTTTTTAAAAGGCCCGAAAGCCAAAACAAAAAAAAAGGGTCGTGAATGTAATTTTTATTTTACTGTGTAATTTTTATTAAAATTTTATTTACACAGCAGTGTATAAAAAGGGTGAAAGAAAGATTGTAAGTTTAAAAATTTTTACACACAGCAGAGTGTAAAAGTTTGAGTTGCACAACAGTGCGTTTATTTTTATTGAAGAGAGAACAGAGTATTTTCTGTGTGAGACAGAGAAAAGTATTGCTTGGCACTGTGTCTTGTAACAGTCCAGCATTTTGTAATCCCTCATAGAGGAATAATTTTTTTTTATTGTAATAGATTTTTACAGTGAATGAAATAGAATTTTTCAGTATTGAACTCTGTCTCATTTGAGTGAAATTTTTAATATTTTCTCCGTGTTAAAGGAAGGGAATTTCTATTCTCCTGTGTGTTTGGAATTTTCAAATATTCCAAGAGGAGGCATTACAAGCTCTTCATGACTTGATAACGTCAAAACGACATAGAGGAGGAGCATGGAAAAAAGTTCTTGAAACAATAATGTTCAAATATGTGGAACTTTGTGTGGAACTGAGGCGTGGCAGGTTTGCAAAGGATGGGCTTATTCAGTATCGTATTGTATGCCAGCATGTTAATGTGAGTTCATTGGAGGAGGTTATAAAGTATTTCCTCCATCTGTCTACTGAGAAGGCTGAACAAGCAGCAGTACAGGTAGCTTCTGGGATTGATATTCATGTGGAGGACTTGGAGGCAGAGAAGAGGCCAGAGGAATTGATGCTCAGTAGTTGCGTGAGTGGCCGAGAGAAAGACAAAGAGCAGGAGCAACTTGTTACACCCTGGCTTAAGTTTATGTGGGAAACGTATAAGACTGTGCTCGAAATACTTCGCAACAATTCAAAGCTGGAAGCATTATACGCGGTAAGACGTCAAATATTTATACGATATTATAGTTTCTTTTTTGGGTCAAAGAGTGTATTAATTAATGTTACGAATATAGAATTTTGTTCTATATCTCATTGACAACGCAAGACAACACAACAGAGAGGAGTCATGTCCTCCATTATAATACCCACACGTGATATTCTTTACTTCCAAATTACAATACTAATGATTAATAAGTGTTGCATGAAATTATGTTATACACTCAAAATATTATTTTTGTTGGATTAATACAATATTCATAATTGAGTTGATGGATATCGTATGAAGGATCGGTATACCCACTGTCATTATAACATATGACAATATAGTTCCACCGTTCTATCTTTAATCACTCCCGTAAATTTGACTAAATACAAGGATCAAAAAGACACGTTCGTATCCTTAACTCCACCGAGACTTCGTTAATTTTACCGACATAAGGTTTCCGATAATCGTTAACAGTAAACGTTTGAGCCTCCGCAACAGTGAACACTATTTAATTGCTTTTGCCAACTTAATGCATCGTAATTGTTCGTTAGATTATTAATGACCAAAGCGACTGCGTGTGTTTTCACGACAGATATTCATGGTCTTATGTGCATGGTTAAAAAGACTCCCAAGCCCCAAATGATGGTGATTTACTATTCAAAGCTAACAAAGATATTTTGGATATCAGAAAGCCATTTGTATCATGGCTATGCATGGTACAAGTTGTTTATCCTTCAAAAAAGCTACAATAAAAACTTGACGCACAAGGATTTGCAGCTGATGGCATCAGCTGTCTTGTTGGCCGCCATTTCTGTTATGCCCTACGACCACAAGCATAAGCATGGAGCTCACCATTTTGAACTGAAAAATGAGGAGGAGAGGAGTTTAAGAATGGCCAGCCTTTTGGGATTTAGCTGTAATTTGGATCCAGCTAAAACGGGCAACAAATTAGAAACAGTAGGGAAGTAGTTTCATGAACTAATTTAAAGAAGCTGGGGTTCAAAGGTTTCAACAACTAGTTGTTATAGCTGTACTGTATCTATGCTATGCAGAGATGTTTGCTAATCATGTACACTGTTCTTCCATTTCCTCCACTGACTTTTTGTTTGTTTTTTCAGTTGTCACGCTCGGCCCTTATTTCTGAATTGGTAAGCATAACAAGTTTTGAATTTATTAATCAAATTGAAATTGAAATATTGCCTCTTTTGAAAGAAATTGTGAGAGCACGTATATATGCGCTCTCTTCTAGTCCCTCCCTGCATGTAAATTTCTTTTTCGTCTCGACATGCTACACGTTTTTTTTTTCCTTTTCATTTTTTTTTTATTAATAGACACGAAAATGTACCATTCCTTTTGTGGGTAACCGGTCTCTTTATTGTGTGTATGTGTTAAAGAATTAGTTCGATTAGTTTAGAATCAGTTTCAATGTAGTTCCATAATCGTCCAGCAAACCGTCCAGTTCCCTGTATAAATGCAGTTTAATGAATCTGTCAAACAAAGTGTGTTCTCATCGATTTCTCTGTCTTGTTTCTTTCTCAATCTGCTGTTCTGTTTTCTCTGTCTGTAAATTTGTCATGGTATCAGAGGTTGGTTAGGATCTCTATTGCCTGAGTGTTTGTGCAGAGAAGTTTTGTGCAAAGAAGTTGTTGTTTGAAGCAGAGTCGTTGTTTGAAGCAGAGGAATCGGTGCATGAAGCCGCTGTTTGAAGATCCTTATTCTGTTTGCTGCCACCAAAGAACAGCGTTTTGAAGGTGTTGTTTGCTGCCATCAAAGAACAGCGTTTTAAAGTTCCCTTTTGTTTGCTGTCTGAAGCGTTTTGAAGGTGTTGTTTGATGCCATCAAAGAACAGTGTTTTAAAGTTCCCTTTTGTTTGTTGTCTGAACCTGTTGTTGGCATTTTGAAATCGAACCAGTGCTTCGAATCTTGAAGATCCAGTTTTGCTGCTTGGACCAGTTTAAGATGAGCTTTTGGTCAAATTTCTAAGCTTTGAGAAATGAGTTCTTTTTTGCCAGAGTTGATCGCTAGGAAAGATTTTTTGTTGTAAACATTATCTGCTGGTTTTGTTTACATTTAAAAGAGTATGTTGGGTTGAGGCTCTTTTTATTTGTTACTTGTAAAGGGGTAAAGACTGCTGGTTTATTAAAGGTGATTGTTTTTTTTTTTTAAATGGCTTCAACAAGTCAGTTTGCCATTCCGACACCATCGTTTAGTGGAAAAAATTATGATTTTTGGAGTCTTAAAATGCAAGCATGTTTACAAGGCTTAGGGTGTTGGGAATTAATAGAGTTAGGGTTCCAAGAACCTGACGCAAATGAAATTGCTGGTATGACTGCTGCCCAAAGAAGACAATTTGATGAAATTAAACAGAAATAAGGTAGAGCAAAGTCCTGCATTTTAAATTCGTTAGATGACGCTATCTTTCCTAAAATTACTGCTGCTAAAACTGCGAAATCAATTTGGGATATACTTAAGGCTGCATATCAAGGAAATAATAAAGTAAAAATGGTAAGATTACAGACACTTAGAACTCAATTTGAAACGCTTAAAATGACTGACTCAGAAACCATTGATCATTTTATGACTAAAGTTATGGGTGTTGTAAATCAGCTTCGGATGAATGGTGAAGAACTAAATGACCAAAGAATTGTTGAAAAAGTTCTTAGATGTTTGCCAAAAAAATTTGATATGATTGTTACTGTTTTTGAATCGGGAGAATTGACAAAATTATCTGTGGAAGAATTAACTGGTTCTTTGTTGGCACATGAAGCAAGAATTAATTTAGATGTCAGTGATTTAGAGCATGCTTTTAAGTCTAAAGCGTCAATGGATAGAGGTAGAGGCAGAGGTTTTCGTGGCAAGAAAAGTAAAGGTAGAGGACAATCTCAGTCTGATGATAGATCACAGGTAACTGAAACACATTCAGAGAAGTCTCAAAATGATCATGGTTGTAGGTGGATAGATAAATCTAAAATTCAGTGTCACTATTGCAAAAAATATGGCCATTATAAGTCTGAATGTTGAAAACTACAGTATAAAAATAAAGCCAATGTTACAAACACTGAATGTGAAACATCCGATGCTTTATTTTTGGCATGCCAAGTAACTGTGCAAGTACCTAATAAAGATGTTTGGTTGGTTGACAGTGGATGTAGTAATCATATGACTGGTCATAGTGATTTGTTTTCATATCTTGATACATCTTTCAATTCATCTATTGGTTTGGGTGATGATCGTCAGGTTAAAGCTTCAGGAAAAGGTGTTGTACCTGTCTTAACCAAACAAAATGTTGTGAAGAACATTTATGATGTTTATTATGTACCCAATTTCAAGCATAATTTGTTGAGTGTTGGTCAGTTAGATGCACATGGTTATGATGTTAGCTTTCACAACACTACTTGCACGATTGTTGATAAGCATAAGTATCTTGTTGCAAAGATTCCAATGACAAAGAACAGGTTGTATCAGTTACAGTTAAAAAGTGAGAAGTTGTATGCACATAATGTTTCAACACCAACTAACTCTGATTTGTGGCATTTGCGATATGGTCATTTACCTATCAAAAGTATGAGTTTGTTGCAAAGTCAGTCCATGGTGAAAGGGTTGCCTTCTTTGTCTGATCATATCTTTTCATGTACAAGTTGTATTATGAGTAAAAATAAACGAGATAGTTTTGCTTCAGCCACCTATAGAGCCAAAGAACAACTAGAGTTAGTGCATACAGATTTATGCGGTCCTATACAAGAAAAATCAGTTGCTGGCAGTCTCTATTTTCTTACTTTCATTGACGATTTTAGTAGGAAAATTTGGGTGTATTTCATCAAATATAAATCAGAAACATTTTCGAAGTTTAAAGAGTTCAAGGCCGAGGCTGAAAAACAAAGTGGCAAGTTTATTAAAGTTCTGAGGTCTGATAAAGGAGGTGAGTATGAATCTAATGAATTCATTGATTTTTGCAAACAAAATGGTATTAAAAAACAAACGACAACCAGCTATACTCCACAACAGAACGGAGTCGCAGAAAGAAAGAATCAAACAATTATGAATATGGCTCGAAGTTTGCTTAAAACACAAAATTTGTCTAAAGATCTATGGGCTGAAGCAGTTGCATGTTCGGTATATATTTTGAATAGATCGCCAACTTCTAGTGTTCAAAATTTTGTACCTGAAGAAGCATGGAGTGGACAAAAGGTAACAGTTTCACACTTTCGCGTATTTGGTTGTGTTGCTTTCGCTCATGTTCCGGAAAAATTGAGAAAAAAACTTGATGATAGGAGCGAAAAGTATATTTTTATAGGATATAGTGATCAATCTAAGGCATACAGATTGTTTAATCCTATAACTAAGAAATTTGTTGTAAGTCGAGATGTGAAATTTCTGGAAGATAAGTCTTGGAATGAAATGGAGAACAATACTTGTCCTGATCCTTTTATTCTGTTAGATGAACCTCAGACACCTGCAACAAGCACTCCAATATTACAGGTTCAAGAAAAAACCAGTAGTAGTTCATCCAACAGTAGCAGTTCATCATCTTCTGAGTCTGATTCTGATAATCCAAAGATGAGAAACTTAAGTGATATTTATGCACAAGATGATGTTGATGATATTGTAAATTTTGCATTTCTTTCATTCCAACCTACTTGTTTTGAAGAGGCTATAAATGACAAAGTATGGGTAGATGCTATGAATAATGAAATCGATGCTATTGAAAGAAATCAAACGTGGGATTTGGTTGATCTACCTCATGATAAAAACTTAATAGGTGTCAAATGGGTTTTTAAAACAAATTTAAATGAAAGAGGTGAAGTTGATAAGCACAAAGCACGATTAGTTGCCAAAGGTTTTTCTCAGCAACCTGGCATAGATTATGGTGAAACATTTGCACCTGTAGCAAGAATTGATACAGTTCGATTTGTATTGGCTATTGCAGCACAAAACAAGTGGCCTATTTACCAAATGGACGTAAAGTCTGCTTTTTTGAAAGGTGTCTTGAATGAAGAAGTGTATGTTGAACAACCACCTAGTTTCGAAATCAAAAATCACGAACATAAAGTGTACAGGTTGAAGAAAGCGTTGTATGGCTTGAAGCAAGCTCCAAGAGCTTGGTACAGCCGAATAGACCATTACTTATTGAATAATGGTTTCCGAAGGAGCGACCACGAGCCCACTTTGTATATCAAGAATGATCATCAAGGTAATATTTTGATATTGTGTCTTTATGTTGATGACATAATCTATATAGGTAACATGCAGTTAGATGAATTTAAATCTGCAATGAAAAATGAATTTGAAATGACAGATCTTGGATTAATGAGATACTTCTTAGGTATTGAAGTGAAACAAACACAGGATGGTATGTTTATGAGTCAACAGAAGTATGCTACTGACATTTTGAAAAAGTTTAAGATGGACAGGTGTAAACCGGTTGATACTCCTATTGAAGTTGGTACAAAGTTGAGTAAAGATGATGTGGGTACTATTGTTAATGCGACTTTGTATAAGCAACTTGCTGGTAGTATTATGTATCTTACTGCTACTAGGCCTGATATAGCATTTGCAGCTAGTTATATCTCCAGGTTTATGGAATCTCCTAAAGATTGTCATTGGAAAGCTGGAAAAAGGGTGTTAAGATACATTGCAGGTACATCTACTTATGGTTTATCGTATGCAGCCTCTGCAGATAGTAAGCTTGTTGGTTATACAGATAGTGATTATGCAGGATGTATTGATGATCGGAAAAGCACTTCTGGCTATGCTTTTCTATTTGGCAGAAACTTGATCTCATGGTCATCCAAAAAGCAACCCATAGTTGCACTATCTTCAACAGAGGCCGAGTACGTTGCAGCAAATTCCGCATCATGTCAAGAAGTGTGGCTAAAACGGCTTCTCTCTGACTTTGGATATACAGATAATGAACCGATTTCAATCCTTTGTGACAACACTTCCGCTATTTCCTTGTCGAAGAACAATGTGTGTCATCAAAGAAGCAAACATATCGACACTCGTTTTCACTTCATTCGTGAACTCGTCAAGAATGGTGACATTGTTCTCAAATTTTGTGATTCCAAGGAGCAGTTAGCGGATATTTTCACCAAACCGCTAGGAAAAGTTAATTTTGAATTTCAATGTCATAAGTTAGGAATAAAACATATGTAACCCTCAAAATTAAGGGGGAGTGTTAAAGAATTAGTTCGATTAGTTTAGAATCAGTTTCAATGTAGTTCCATAACCGTCCAGTTCCCTGTATAAATGCAGTTTAATGAATCTGTCAAACAAAGTGTGTTCTCATCGATTTCTCTGTCTTGTTTCTTTCTCAATCTGCGTGTTAAAGAATTAGTTCGATTAGTTTAGAATCAGTTTCAATGTAGTTCCATAACCGTCCAGCAAACCGTCCAGTTCCCTGTATAAATGCAGTTTAATGAATCTGTCAAACAAAGTGTGTTCTCATCGATTTCTCTGTCTTGTTTCTTTCTCAATCTGCTGTTCTGTTTTCTCTGTCTGTAAATTTGTCAGTATGTGCGCGTCAGGTTTCCAAAGGTGTAATGACATATGTTCCGCAAACTGTCAAAGATTTGTATCATCTACTGGAAAATGATTTCCATCCTTTGGATCTCGCTCACAAAGTTCAGCCTTTGCTACGCAAGCTCTCTGAACTTAGTGACAAATTGTCTTCAGCTTCGCCTGTCCCAGAAGTGCAGCTGGAGCAATACATTCCTGGTTTAGAAAGGGTAACTACTTTGAGAGTGTTACAAAAGGTGATTGTTCAATTTATAAGTACCAACTTTCATGTTGTTGTTTGCTGCTTTGTAGTGTAGTGTGTGATAATTTGTAAATGTGAAGACTTTTACAACTTTAAATGACATTGATGGGAGTAATTCTTCGATGCTTTTGTATTACGGTGGCAATTCCATCAGTCTCTTTGTGTTAAAGTGTTTATAGTGAGAGAGAAAGAGTTGAGTTTTCTAGATTTATAGAAGCAGCGATTTTAAAGCTTAACCCTTGATTAATGAATGAATGAATGTTCCAGGTATCACAAGTGTATCAAACCATGAAAATCACAGCCCTTTCGAGGATGATACCATTTTTTGATTTTTCTGCCGTAGAGAAGCTCAGTGTGGATGATGTGAAGTGCAATTTCTTACACTTGAAAATTGACCATTTAAAAGGCATTGTCCAATTTGGCAGTCAGGTGAATAATTTGGTATTTTTGATCTTCATTATATTTATTTAGAACACAAAAGGCTAATTTAATTTTGAGGGTGCTTAAATTATGCGTCTATGTGCTAATTCTATGTATTATTATTGCTCTTGGGCGAGGATGAGGAGTATGTAGTTGTACTAATTTATTTAGACGTTGGTGGATTTATTGGTGCAGGACCACCTTGAGTCGGACAAGATTCGGAATCATTTAACTATTCTTGCGAAGCGCTTAAACAAGGCTAGGAGCCTTATACATGAATTGCGGCCTTGTGATGAGAAAGTCGCCAAAGCTAGTCCTCAACACTTGCTTCAAGATATAGAGAAAGAGCATAGCAGGCTGCTTGCTCGCAAAGTATTGATTGAGAGGCGCAAGGAGGAGCACGAGCGGAAGATGCTTGAAATGGTATGCATGTACCAGATTTGCATTTGAAGCAGCTTGTTTTTAGCTGTTTGTTTGTTTGAGAGTGTGTAGATATAAGATTGTTGGAGTGTAGAGTCGGGATGGATAAATATAAACTTTGTTTGCTTTCTCACTGTTGGTATGGTATGGTATGGTATTTTGAAGGAACGAGAAGAAGAGTCCAAGAAATTGAAGCAACAAAGAATTATTGAAGAAGCGGAACAGAAGAGACTTGCGTCCGAGTATCAAAAGAGAAAGGAGGAGAGAGTTAGGAGGGAGATTGAAGAGAAGGAATCGGAAGAAGCCAACTCTTTGCTTCAACAAGAAGCTGAGAGAATTAGGAAAGGGAAAAAGGCCAAAAATCATGCTATCGAAAGGGTATGTACTATACATGTTGTATTTATGTCTAATTTACCATGGTTCTCTTAAATATGCCTTGCAAATGTTAGTGGCAGACGAGACGAGAGAAATTCTATGTTAGTGGCAGACATGAGGAATTCTATGCACATCAAGCAGATGTTAGTTTGCCTTTCTTGATGGCAGAGGAATTCTATGCATGAAAGATACTTACGTCATTCTTTATTCTTCTGATTATTCTCTCACAGGAAAACGTCACGAAGCAGATGCTCATGGAACAGGCTATGCAAGAGCTACTTAATAAAAGGCAGGAAATGGAGCGCAAATTCCAGAAACTAGAAAAAATCTAGGGATTACTTGGAAAGGGCCAAAAGAGAAGAAGAAGCTCCTCTGATTGAAGCAACCTATCAAAAACACTTGGTAGATGATGAAATATTCTTCCAACAGCGACAACAGGTGAGCATGATCATCTTGAGTTTCCCAGTCCAACGATATTATTACCAAGTTTAGTTTAGTTAGAGAATGGACTATTTAAAGCTGAATTGCTTGCTCTAGTTTCAATATGAAATTTTTATCCTTTTAATATAATCGTACTATCTCCACCGGTCTCTTTTTAATATAATAATTGTGCAATGACAGCAAGGAATTGAAGAGAGCAGACAACAACACGTTGCAGATATTGCGGAGAAGAATAGGCTTGTACGAATGTTGAGCGACAAGGTAGGGTTTTGCATTTTTAAATTTTCCTGTGTGTCATCGTAGCCATCATGGCGGGAGCTATCTTATGTTCTTTCCAGTGTGCCTGACTAATTATTTGGGTTTGTTTTGATAACGTAGAATGCCTTTCACAATCAAGTCGTCAGCCATCGTGAAGGAGAGTTTGAGAGACTGAAGAGAGAAAGAGAAGAGAGGCTTGCAGAGCTTCGAGCAATTAGGAAGCAGGAAAGAGAGAGGCTCAGAAAATTGGAATATTATCGAAGGCTGGAGATGGCAAGGTTGATCAAATTGAAGGAAGAGGAAGAAGCCCGCAAGCGTGAGGGTAAGATTGAGATCATTCGACCCATGTGCTATATCAACTTACAAGTGTTATGGTTTTATAATTTGTTTGTTTCCGTCAAGAACCATCTGATCAGAATGAGAACTGTTCTTCATATGTTTTGTGTTGTGTTGTGTTACAGAGGAGGAAAGAAAACGCAAACAAGATGCACAACGGAAAGCCAAGCTGGATGAGATTGCTGAAAAACAGAAGCAGCGAGAAAGAGAACTGGAGGAGAAGGAGAGGCTACGAAGACAAGATTTGATCAAGGAGGAATCAAAGCTGGGCGCCTCAGAGCCAAAGGAAAATAAATTTGTTTCCCGAGCTCTGCGCAAGGTGCGGGCTGAATCGGCTGGCACTGAAGTTGAAACAGATAATGAGAGGTGTCGCCATGGAGATCGCCAAAGCCAAAGCCAAAGCCAGGTTGATGACAGAGATGGCCACACCATCCCCATTCCTAGACTACGTGAAGCTGAAGCAGATAGGGATAAGTATGCCCCTCCATCTAGTCGTAAATATGAGGCACCTACAAAACGAACGCAGGCACAGGCACAGACACAGACACAGGGTAAATATCAACCTCCGGTGGTTTCTGGAAGGCTTGATAACTATGAGCCACCACGAGGACGAGGACGGGATGCTCCCCCAGTTGGGCGTTATGGGCAACGACCAAAGTATGGTGGATTTGAAGAACGTGATCGTTGGGGCCCTGGTCGTGAAGGGCAACGTGATGGAGACCTATCGGTTGACCACCACCATGATGGAGACCGATCGGTTGATCATTGGAGGCGTCCTTCAAAACCAAACCAACCTGACTACAAGTGAAATACATATTCTACAGAATACCGCAGCTCCCTGATGATGGACATATGCTGCTACCGTAGCTACCCGATCATGAATACAAGTGACATGGATGCCCTTTATTATTATTCTGCAGAATACTGCAGCTCCCTGATGATTGACATATACTGCTACCCGTAGCTACCCGATCATGAATACAAGTGACATGGACGCCCTTTATTATTACATATTAAAAAATGTAGGCATAAAATAAAATAAAACTACACTATCCACCCACTAGCACACCAAATAAAACTATAGAATTAACTCATATATTCAACCAAATAAAACCCTAAAATTAATTTACATGAACCTTCTCTTCTTTTTACACTTATCTCAAGTAAAACTGGTGAATGCCTTTTCAATTTATGTGTAATATCTGTCGTCTCATCTCATAAATAGGGGGTGATACTCCTCTCAGCTCTAGGGTATTCCTTTCACTTTTTGGAGGGTTTTCTGCCACTTTTTCCTATCTATGGATTTGCTGGAATCACAAATTTGAGTTGTGAACTCTCCATAATTCAAGTGCTCTATTGATTTTTCAACATGTTGAATATATATATAAATATATGAAAAAACGAAATTTAAACACCAAAGATAAATATTTGGGAAAAAAAAATCTCTAAATTCCCACCATAAATTCTAAAAAATCTCATAATTAGACAACCCCTTGCAAAAATCTATGATTTGACTAATATGAAGCTTCTTTTCAGCCAATAGTGAGATAAGACACAAATTAGATGGGACACATACTAAGCTTCCTTTCTGAAAAAATAAATCTCTTAGCAATGAGAGTAAATTCGCAGAGTTATCCTATCGTTCAATTTAAAACGATGAGCACATTGCAAATATAAATGGCTAATTTTTCTTTGAACGTGTTGGGAGTCTACTTCTAAAAATCAACCTTAAATGTCACTTTTCCAAAAAATTATTAAAATGTTATTTATTAATACCTTTAAAATTGTGTATGACATCGGAATGTAATTTATTAAAAAAGCCTCACTCCATATATTATAAATAATTTATTAACGCGCGCGCACACACACACACATAATTGGAGACGTCCTTCAAAAACCAAACCAACTAGACTACAAGTGACATATTCTACTACCTCAGCTCCCTGATGATGAATCCAGGTGACTTATTTTGCTACTGCAGCAGGTGACATATGTTGCTACCTCAACCCCCTCCTGATGATGATTATCAAACAAACACTGATTAACAGTCTATAAATAACAATCCACATAGCTCACAATAACAATCTATAAAGTGTACTATTATTTAATAATTTTATTTCAATGACCATATCACTCAAAAGTCTAATGTTTCATTGTAATTAAGGATGTTGAATTGTAATTAATGATTTCGAGCATAAAGAGTTACGATCCCTAAATACTATACATTTTAAATTACAACTTAAAAAGTAAAGTAAATTGCATAAAAAAAGTAAAGGCCGTAAATTAAATTACAACTTAAAAATTACTTTTAAATTACAAAAGAGGTACTAAATACTACACACTTTTACATTACAACTTAAAAATTATAGTGAATTGTATAAAAATCCTGAAGACCCTAAATACTATACACTTTTAAATTACAAAAGAGCTATGATCTGAAAATGCTATACACATTTAAATTACAAAAGAGTACTACATACTACACACCTTTAAATTACGACTTAAAAATTACAGTGAATTGCATAAAAATCCTAAAGGCCCTAAATACTATACACTTTTAAATTACATTTTAAAACTTAAAGCGAATTGCCTAAAAAGCCTAAAGGCCCTAAATACTATACACGTTTGAAATTACAAAAGAGTTATGATCCCTAAATACTATATGCTTTTAAATTACAAAAGAGCTATGATCCCTAAATACTACACACTTTTAAATTACAAAAGAGCCATGATCCATAAATACTATACACTTTTAAATTACAACTTAAAAATTAAAGTGAATTGCATAAAAATCCTAAAGGCCTTAAATGCTATACACTTTTAAATTACAAAAGATCTATGATCCCTAAATACTATGCACTTTTAAATTACAACTAAAAATTTAAAGTGAACAACATAAAAATCCTAAAGGCCCTACATACTATACACTTTTAAATTACAAAAAGCCATGATCGCTACAAACTATACACTTTTAAATTACGAAAGAGCTATGATCCCTAAATCCTATACAACTTAAAAATTGAATTGAGTTGCATAAAAAGCCTAAAGGCCTTAAAATTAAAGTGAATTGCAAAAATACAAAATAAATTAAATATTATCGCAAAAAATAAATAAAAAAATAATGAACTATTGTGTTTGAATTGTAAATTAAAATGCTTCTGCTTGACTCAGATCTCATCTTCTTAGGACGTAAGGAAACAAGTTAGCGACCCAAGACCGAGAGGCATCTGGGAGGAGTGAAAGCCTGCCCTCTTACAGACCACTATTGGTAAAGCTCGCCCCCTTACGGACCACGAATGCCATCCTGCATTCGTGCATAGCAGGAAATGATGGTTGTCCACACTGCTGGTTTGAAAAATGAGTTATGATAGGTTTTATCACCGTGTAAAAAAAAAGGTTTTAAAATTGTGTATATTGATACAAAACATATACATGGACACTATCCCCCAACTAGGACACCAAATAAAACTATAGAATTAACTCATATATTCAACCAAATAAAACCATGAAATTAATTTATATGCACCTTCTCTTAAAAGTATCTCAAGTAAGACTTGTGAATGCCTTTTCAATTTATGTGTAATATGTGTCATCTCATAAATAGGGTCAACTCAGGATGTGTGATACTCCCTTAAGCTCTAGGGTATCTATTATACCTTTTGGAGGGTTTTCTCCCACCTTTTCTGCAGGGATTTTCTGGAATCATAAGTTTTCCTTGTGAACTCTCCATAATTCAAGTGCTCCACAGGTTTTTCAACATGCTAAATTCATATATATGAAAAAACCCAGTTTAAACACCAAAGATAAAGATTTGGCCAAAAAACATTTTCTAAATTCCCACCATAAATTCCAAAAAATCTCATAATTAGACAACCCCTTAAAAAAATCTATGATTTGACTAATAGGACACTTCTTTGCTCCTGTTTAGATATTTTAGCATTAATGGGATAAGACACAAATTAGATGGGACACATACTAAGATTTATTTCTCGAAAAATAAATCTCTTAGCAGTGATAGTAAATTCACAGAGTTATTTAATATTAAAATCAAGAAAGGTGGTGGTGGGCCATTTGGAGTGCTTTTAAATATAAATGGTTAATTTTTCTTTGAACGTGTTGGGAGTCTAGTGAAAAATCAATGTTAAATACTTTGATAATTGTTTTTTTTAGATATATTTTGCAAGTTGTCTTTAGTGCGACTTTTTGAAGGATTTTCTGGTGGATTTTTTGGGACTAATTTCTCTAAAATCTGGCAGGAATTCATTGAAAAAAGAAGTTTGATGGGAAACCTTGCACAATAGAAGTGCTCTAGGGTTTTTTAGGCACCAGAAACTCCAAAAAGTCGCAATAAAAACAACTCCTATATTTTGTATCAAAAATTTATTTATTTTAGTTATATTAGTGAATATTACAATTTGTTTTTTTAATAAAATTAGATAAAATTAACGGGTTAATAATAATAATTATATGTTTAGGCATGTAAATCCAATACATTAATCAATCCTGAATCTAATAATTTGTCACTCTTCCAAAAAATTATTAAAATGTTATTTATTAATCGAGACACAATGAAACATCTCAAATGAAGAGCACATGATATGAGATAATCCCAACACGAATCTACGAAATAAATTGAGACGCAATGGAACATATCCAATGAAAAGCACATGATTGATACATCATACTTCAACCTTTCAGTACATCAGTGAAAGGTCACATATTTCTCTTATTTGGCTCCCCAACCCTCTGTATCTGACCCTCCTCTCCGAAAGCCGTCCAATCCTGTCGTAATGTCGTACATCGTATACTGGGCTAAGTTTCGGATCTCCCGTCTGTCCCTCTCTAGCAAACACCACTGTCGTTCTGTCTGTAACATTACTTCTCAAATTGTCATGCTGTTATTTATTCTTGTCATATTAGGATAAATTTCATGTCACACATGATCAAACAAAGGTGAAGGGACTTATTTAGTATTCAAAACTGTCCTTAGGGATTTATTCAAGAATACCTTACAGTTCCAAGATTAATTCAGTGATTCGGTTGAGATTTAGTCTTTACTTCATTGAGCTAGTGATTAAGAACTTTAGATCTGCAGTCCTTTTTGTAGTGCCCTTCCTTTCCACATTTCCAGCACACCTTTACAAACTTTCCAGGTGATTTAGATCTCCCACTCGAAACCTTACTCTTGTCTCTGTTCTGGGACCTTCCTCGTACCGAGTTTCCATCCTTCATCCTCAGGTTATACAACTTTTTCCGCAGGAACAATTTATTCACCAGAGACTTAGATTGGTAAAAATTCCCTAGCTTGTCCCACAAGGTCTTCGCCGTAGCTTCCCTAGATACATTCAACATGCTAAATCTGTGACACACAACCGTATTGTGCTCTTTGCCTTCCGATCCAGCTTCTTCCAGTCTTCATCTGACATTTCCGTTGGTTTAGTACCTAGATCTATCACGATCCACTGGTCTTTATCCACCAGCAGATCCTCCACCTTGAGCTTCCACAACTCAAAACTCTGACCATTAAATTTCTTGATCTCTATCTTCCCGCCGCTCGCCATCTTCTTTCACCGCAAGAATCGATCCCGTAGATCTCCCACTGAATAGGGTCTACCTCAGGCCCGAGAAAAAAACCCTCAACAGCAAAGATGTCCCCTTGAAGCCGAAACAACTCTGATACCAAATGTAGTTTTAACCCTGTACAAAAATTATCTTTAAACGAACCTTAAAAAAAAGAAAATAAACAATAGCGAGAACATAAAACATAAAACATATATACATAGAGATTTTCCCCTGGATCCCAAATCGGGACGACCAACTTGATTTTTCATTATATTCCTTTTAGTGTTACAACACAGATATATATATATATATGCCGAAGCATACATAAACCCCAATCCATTATCCCTGGATTATAACATAACCGTAGTTCCCTTGACCTGATCTACAAAATATCAGGGGCAAAAAACCATCATGCCCAAAAACCATGTGCAAAACCATGCACAAAACCATGGGCAGGTCCACCCACCGAGAAATAAGGACCAATTTTTTTTTCCCAAGGCGCTGCCCCGGACACCCAATAGGGGGGGCTGCCGCCCACCTTCTGACCCCCTGCTCCGCCCGGCACAACGTACAGGGATGACATATCGCCCCCCCTGTAAACCCCCCACCCGTGACTAGTCGTGGAAAGAATATAACACATACCCAACATACCCTACGTATTACAATGGCTATGTTATCACAAATTAAATTTAAACAAAATACTTTAAACTAAAGTCTTCAAAATATAAGGTCTGCCAGTCCTCTTCCCAAGCCACAACATACGACCATCTTGTCACATTGTTGACTCTGCCTTAGGACTGCCAGTCCTCTTCCCAAGCTACAACATGCGACCAAATTGTCACATTGTTGACTCTGCCTTAATACTCCTACATCAGACTCCCGAGGTGAAATAAATCATGACCTCCTGGTCACGTGTCTTTAATGCTT
Source organism: Pinus albicaulis (assembly GCA_034641835.2). Lineage (NCBI taxonomy): Eukaryota > Viridiplantae > Streptophyta > Pinopsida > Pinales > Pinaceae > Pinus > Pinus albicaulis. The sequence continues at coordinate 661,010,255 of CM076584.1, read as the reverse complement.
GGATATTTCGGGATCCCAAACTCGGATTTGTTGTTGTCCATAAGTTGCATTGTCTTCACCATTCTTCAGCTGCAATATTCCAGGCTTCCATACTTTGTACTGTAGTGTTTCACTGCTTCTACCTTCACTGTTCTTCACTTTCCAAACAATTCCATAGTGGATTGCTTTCTTCATTTTTCTACAACTCTTCTTATGTATTTGCAGAAACTCCCATAGTTCATCTATGGTTTCTTGCAATGCAATATTCTGTTGTAATCTAATCTTATTTACAGTCCTCTGCCAACACATTCTATGACACTCTATCCCAGATATTGCTGCAAATATTACTCCGGACATTGCTACAACCCAAAATTCCTGAATATCCCTGAGGATGTCTCCCTCTACAACATCCTTCTTCTTTTCCTTGTTTGCAAATTTACTGTCAAAAGTAAATTGCCTTCTAATTCTCTTACTGCAGTAATATATTTATTCACTCTTTCCTATATACTAGTTAACATAATTTAGTTTTGGAAAATAGTATCTATCTCAGTTTCAACTATAGTTTGAAACAGTTCCATCTTATTGTATGCAATCTCTCTCTCTTGCTCAAATTCTTTCAGCAAGCAACTCAACCATTCTCTAATGACTTGATTCCCTTCAAGTACCTCTTTAGTAGGATGTATTATAGTTTCAACATAACCCTCTTCCATGACAACACTCCATTGTTGTCCTTGTGATTCTTGACTAGTCCCAATAGTCAATTCAATATTTTCCACTTCTAGGACTAACTTTCCTTTAGCCTGAGACATAACTACCTAAATTTCATCTTTAACCAAAATAAAATTATGATTCTCTGTTTTTACGACAGTCCTAAATGTCCATCCAACAACCTTCCTTTGGCTATTTAAGCAAGCCACTTCCTCTTTTTCCTCATCAAGATCAAACTTCATCTCATGAGGCATTACTGCCTCATCTCCATTAAAGTTACTCCCTTCATTAAATAAGGCATTTATAAATTCCTTCTGCTGCAAAAACTCAATTTGGTTTTCATCAAAAAGACACTCTTCATCATACCTTGCTTGATAATTTTATTCTTCATTATGCTTTTCTAGATAAACTTAAGCTTTACTTGAGACAATTCCAAGAGATGGATTGTCTTCTACACAACCTACAAACACATTCAAATTGTCAGCATTAAACTCACAAGACCCAATGGTCTTATTTGATGACTCAATCACCAAATCTTTCTCTTGTTGTTCTAAGTCTCTTTCAGGACTGAGAAAGTCTTCACTAGTCTTCTTTTCAGCTTTCTCAAGCATAACATATGAATGCTTGATATCATCTTTTGCCTCCTTCTGTTCTTGGCCATCATCATAATCCAAGTCCTCCTTGTTTTTAGCTTTCACAGTAGGCTGGAAATCATTGCCTTCACTTAGTTGTGCATGTGCAAGTGTATGAGACTCAGCTGTCTCATTTTATTCTTGAACAGAATTCAGATTCTGTCCTCTCCCTTCATCCTTTATGACAACATCATCAAATTTTCTTTCTTTACCTATTTCACCTGCAAACATACAATAATAATTTGTTTCAAAGCCATAAGGATCCATAGCCTCTCTTGTTGTCTCAAACATCAGCTCTTTCCACTGGTTCTCATCCTTCCAAGGATCCATGAAACCATCAGTTGGTCTCATACCTTCATCCTTATTACTACTATCACCAATAATAGACACTTTTCAGGTTCACATAAGTAAACCTCTTTCTGAGCACACATCCTATGTTGTAATTCATCTCCTCTGAGTTCTTCTTCTATCTTAATTCCTGTATAAGATCCCAGCCTGCTCTGTAAGTGACTCCACTCGACTCTTTTCTTCCGCAGAACCCAATCATACCTTTGGTGTTCCATATTCCCCTGTATGAATTCTCTCAACACTTCTAGCTACACTTTTATCTCAGCTAATTCTCTATCAAGTTTATTCTTACTTGATTTTTCATAATATCCCTTAGAACCTTCACTATGAATACCAGTAGCCATAGTCTTATTTCCTTCATGAACTCCTATTTTTTCATCATGGACTACAAACAATCCATATCTACAAGCTGACTCCATCAACCTGTCTATAGATACCACACCAAGATTTTCCGTGCTTAGTCTTTTACTGGCATATCTGATGACTCCTCTCTCCTGATTGTGACTCCTCCTTCAGCCTTTCAGATAACCATCAGTGGTCATCTCTTCCTCTTCCCTCTGTGGAATCATCCCGATCCACTTTGTGAGCTACAACAAACCTCTTTTATCTGCTTCATTCTCTTCAATGTCTGTAACCACATGCTCAAAGAACTCCTCTATCTCCTTTTAGAATTCAGACATCTCCTCTGGGAACTCCATTTCTTCATCACATGTTATGATCACTGCATATTCATGCTGCCCTCCATATTTCATGACAATTCCTAATGGTTGTCCTTCATCCTTCATACCTGCAATTTCTTCAATAAGCCTCCTGTTAGTATTACTATTAGTTTCTTCAAAAAATAATCTATGTTCTAGTTCATATGCAAGAACTTTCCCTTCATACTCTGCTGCTCTGAGTAATGCATCTTCTTCTTGAGCATTCAACCTATGCTCCCTCTTCATCTGTAGCCCATGCCACTTCGATTTATTCCTCATAATCCATCCACACCTCTGGTCTTCAACACTCCTCTGTAGCAACTCCATCAATAGATCAAGATGAGTTCTCATCTCAGCTAGTTATCTCTCATATTCTTCATCAGTCATCTTCTTCCACATGCCATTTGCCTTGGCATCTTCGTTCTTCACTTTGTGGTTGCCTCCTGAACCTATGCTATGACTTTCAACAGTCATCTTCTTGAGTTCTTTCACCCTCTATGAGTTGCACTAGCCTCTGCAGTAACGGTTCCTCTTGCTACAATTTACCTCACCAAACTTCCTCTATGCTTGGTCTTTTGGTAAGTAAGGGTCCTCAATCTAGAACCCTCCTTGAGTACTCCTCTATGCTCCTTCTAGGCTTACCCTCACAACTCATCTGCACTTGAGAACACTAATGTCCTCTCATATTTCAACCTCAACTAAAATACTAGGTTCTGACCACACTTCTTCTTACTCCTAGAAAACCATTGCTAGCTTCCTTCATCATTGCCCTTAAAGGATGTAATCTTCTTGCTGAGATGTTTTCACTCTTGCTGCTACCTCTATTAAACTCTTATGCTCTTCTTCTAAGTGTGAGCATTTACTTGCCAGTTCCGTAATCCAAAATAAAACTGAAACAAAACATTCTCACCTTATTTTCTATGCTACTACTTCGTCCATGCCACTGTAGCTCTCATTTTTTCTCATAAGCCTTTACTCCACAGTCATACCTCTTAAGGTTTACTTGATTAGAATCACTGATAAATCTTTCTCAACTTTTCTAAGTTCAAATTCCTTCACACTGCCTCTTAGATCTTGTTGCTCTGATACCAATTGATGTAGTCGTAGCTACAAATTAACATATAATCGTGGACTATGGGTTAGGACCCACCTAATCTTCTTATGCACAACGAAATTTCATATATCAGAGTTATTAATCATATAATTCTCATATAACCCAAAACACATACATACATATGAGAAACAATGGCAGTGTTTTTATAACATTCACAGACCAACCAATAACCCGAACCAATCCCAAAACCCAAATAAAATGCGAACACGCGGGAGTTCCTTCTAGAGGGACCCACGGACTTCGCACTTCGCCCAAGATACGAGTTAACTTAACACTAAATCTTACAATCTGTGATCTGCGCTCTTGCGCTGGGCTGACACGTGGTCCTCCCCATTTCGCATCGCAAACAAAATCCTTTACCGTGCGAACAACTTAACCTTAAATTTTAAATGTTGCGATGTGTGAAATCGCCTCCACGTCACTTTCTATCTCCGCCATTCAATCCTTGCTGACTTCGACGGTCTGCGCTACACCTCTGCAATACCACTTCGCATCGCAAAACAAATTATTTAACTTGGGAACTGGACCATAAACATTTATCCTTGGTGTTGTGCAATATTTATCCTCTTGCGATGTGATATTCCACCGTTGATCAGTTGGATCCAACGGTCCTTGTCGCACCTACAAATTCGATTGATATTCTTCGTCGTCAATACAATAATAATTTCAACAAAATGAATGCATAAAAAATAGGTCCTCACTACGTCTAGAATCCAATTAAATCTCTTTGTCTCTCATCCCTTGGTCTCTGCCCTAGCTTTTCCTGTGTGAAATTCACAGGAACTGCACCCTCGCACTCAATTTGTCTATGCATCAATAGAAATACCATACACATATATAATAACATAAATGCATTTCTTAACTTCGACAGGGAAATAAAACCAATGGGTTGAAACAGAGAGCTCAATATCAGTACAAAACACTTGGAATTTATTTATAAAGAAAAATACACAAAACCGAGCCATGGGATGGCTGGTTTTTACATTTTTTCCTACTCTTTGTTCAACCCTCTCTCACACATATTTCCCCCTTGTTCTCTCTTTTTCTCTATGGAAGGCAGAACCCCACAATGGTGGATTTGGTTCGGTTTTGTGCCTTTCCCAAAATCGCCATATGGTTGAGAAACTGTCATTCAGTTTTAGAACAATTTATTCGACTAAATCCCTAACTAAGCCTAATCTAACTATTCTCTTAACCTACATATTACAATGGCTATGTTATCCCAAATTAACTTTAAACAAAATAATTTAAACTAAAGTCTTCAAATTATTAGGACTACTAGTCCTCTTCCCAAGCCACGATATGTGACGAGCTTGTCACATTGTTGACTCTGCCCTAATGCTCCTGCATCAGTTATAATCTTCATCAACCACGCCCACAAGTTAGAAACATACAACATATTGACTCTTGAGTCTAATGATTCATCAATCTTCAAGTTTCAAGCTTTCAAAATTCAATATATAACATTTATCATCATTGATTCATTTATCACCATAGTTATCTTTGTAAGCTAATTGTAACCATTACAACAAAGATTATTTAACATGAAATGAAATGTTATAAAATGAAACGAAATGAAGCAACTTTCAGATTTCATGAAGCATTGTATTCATAATTCATAATGAGTTATAAGATTACAACCGCACACTTCAAAGTTTCAAACTTAAAACTTAAATTTTCATATATATTTTTTACAAAAAAGTATCGTAATAAATATGAAAGAGTCAAGTTTCAACAGTTATAAAAAGTAAAAAACTATTAGAAACTAGAAAAGACTAGTAAAACTATTTTATCTATTGCTTGGCCTCTTGCCACGAGAAATGTTTAATTTTTTAGTAGATCATGTTAATGGTGGTCTTCTAATGCTTGGCCTTAATTCTTGTTGACATTGTCTTCCCTCAAAAAATGTAATTAAAAAATGTGAATAATTTCTCTAGAAATGTTAAAGGGTATTTGTAAATATGTAAGAATAATTTCCATGGAAACTTTAAAGGGTATTTGAAAATATGTAAGAATGAAGAGAAGATACTTTATGTCAGACACCCACTTAAAGATAATGATCCAATAAAATATTCACACAAATTCCCAAGATGTAACCCAGAAGAAAATGAAAAATCTCTAACCTGTGGTGTGTCTTGGATGAAATAACGTGCAAATTGTCAACCATAGAAATCTAGATGGTTGTGAAGATTCAAAAATCTTAAAAATGATGGCGTATTAATAAACGCTGAACACATATTGAGAATATCACATGATACATTCAAAGACGAATGTTTTAGATTATCCACAGTGAAGAAATACATTTGTCGACGTTTCAAATCCTAACGGGGATCCATCTTTAGGACATAATTTTGAAGAATGCTTGAAAGAGGGATCAAACCATTAATAAATATTAAAATAAAGAATAAAAGAGCAGATCAAAAAACTTTTTTATTAATAATTTTTTTATTAAATTACTCATAATTTATTAAGTAATAATGTTTTTAATTGTTCATAATAATATTTTTTTACATAATTCTAATAATTATATGTAGAAAATAATTATTAATAATAATTATAAATTATTTCTTAAATTAATTAAAAATAATAATAATAACATTAAATTATTTCTTAAATTAATTAATTTTTTTATAAATTAGTTAGTTAGCTAATTTTTTTCATATTATATTATTATTAATAATTAATATTACATATTATTATGTTAAATCAAATATTATTTATTTTTCTAATTATTAAGAAATTTAAATGTTATAAATTTTTAAAAGTAATATTCATTTATTACGTAATTTTTACCTAGTCAATAGAGTAACTAAATATTAATACAAATAAAGAATGATTTATTTTATTTTAATATTTGTAAATAATAAAATAATAATAAATGGATGATCTAAGAAAATGTAGAGAAAGTAATTTCATTGAGGACCAAGTCTTTGTGTGCGGCAGTCTTCTAGCAGTTCTGCAATGTTGATGCCAGTCTTGAACTTATCTCAGTAATCATATGATGAAAGGAAGATTATCCCAAAAATTCTCCCTGAAAACCAGGGAGCGTTTTTTTAAGCTCAGGAGCGCGCCCCCAAAAAACGCTCCTGGGGGAGCGATTTCGAGAGCGCGAATTGAGAGCGGGATCGGGGGGGGAGGGGGTCACCCCCGCAACCCTAGGCCAAATAAAAAATAAATCATCAACAAAATGATACCAGGGATTAGGTTTTTGCAAAGAGATATCAAGTGTTAATTCTTCAAAATGTTGCATAAAGATTTTTGGCATAATAGGGGAAAATGAATACCCCATGGATTTAGTCTATTCGTAGAAGATCCATCTAAAATTAAAGAAGGTTGATGTAAGGCAAATGTTAATGAGGTTGATACTTTTAGGGCCGATAAGGTTGGAGAGCATGTTAAGGGCTTCAAGTATATGGATCTTGGTGAATAGGAAAAAACAAAAAAACTAACCATAATATCATTATGATCAAGTGTAAGATGTTGATAATTTTGGATAAAATTAGAAGACACTTTGATAAAGGTGGGGGAAACCCATGTATCTCTAGAGGTAGCATAAGCATTATGAATCATCATGGAAAACTACATTCACAAATTCATGCATTTGAATAACAAGAAAGATTCACATAGGGAACCTCACAACCGAAGTACACCTTGAAACTCCCATATCCAATGTGACACCCATAGTATACAACATTGAATAATGACATCCCCTAAAACTTAGTCTCTTATGCGAACAACCCTTGCATTATAGTAACTATCTTCATAGAGCTCAAGTCTATAAAAAAAAATTCACCAAGTTGTAAATTAGTGTACAAACCAATTGAATTCCAAGAAAGGGAACCATAACCTCATAATATGTACTTAAACTTTGTTTAATAAATTTTTGAAGTTTTAGATTTTTCATGTGGATATTTAATAAGTTTGTGAAGTTTTGGATTTTTCATGTAAATATGTATACCCGTCTTAATTATTTGGAAATGGAAACGTTTGTTGATATATATGACAACAACCCTTAATCTTAAAATATATCTCAAAGAAATAAAAGCTCCAAAATAATTTTATGATTTTCATATTCAAATATCTCTTAAATTTTGTAACCTTAACATTCATCTTAAATATTTCAATCAAATTAAATACTACAAAGATTGATAAATTGAGAAAGTGAGACAAAACTCATCAACTTATACTTCGCCATATCCAAATTTAGAAGCCAAGACATATCCTCATTGGAGAAGTTGTTTATCACCTCATGGAATCTATTGTTATTATTCTTAGAAATTGGTCATTTTGAATGAGGAGTGATTATTTAGAATAAACAACACAACTTCATATTAACTAATAATTTGAAATCAAAATCAATAAATATGTATTTCTTGTGTCACATAAAGACTTATTTAACCTAAGAAAGAGACAATGAGTTTGTAATGAATAAAATAACTTTTAGAACTTGGAAACAATTCATGGGAGAGAAAGAAGAGTAGGAAACCTCCCATTTAGACTCAACATTCCACAGTTTAGAGAAAATCCTTTTTTTTTTCTTCCATTGAGTTTAAGGGGTTATTGAAGCACTTGGAAGAACCCTATAGAACCTTGGGTTCTTAGGATCAACCTAGAGAGATTTGTGTTATGAGAAATGGTAGGATTTCACATCTGGAAATGCAAATGTATTTCTTATCTTGATATTTGGATATATCAAGGATGGAGAGGGTTTAAAAATAAATACAAATATGATTTTTATATTTTTTCTTAAAATGTTTGAGAAAAAGAGTTGAAGATTTATATGGATCTATACTACTATGTTATATGCATGTAATTATAGTAATTAATGGTCCTTTTCCTAAATCATCATCATATAATTTTAATAAAAATATATATTTTTCCAATAAAAACTTGACGCACAAGGATTTGCAGCTAATGGAATCAGCTGTCTTGTTGGCCGCGATTTCTGTTATGCCCTATGACCACAAGCATAAGCATGGAGCTCACCATTTGTTGGAATATTTGAAAATTCCATAATAGTAAATGGAGAGAGTAATACTCTCCTCTTTAACACAGATAAAATTAAAATTTCTTCACTAGAGACAAAGTTTCAAATACTTTGAAAACAAACTTCTATTTCATTCAATAACTAAAAAAACTATTACAAATTATTCCTCACTGAGAGGGATTACAAAATGAACAAGACTGCTGCAAAACACAGTGCTTGAAAACAAAAACAAACTGTCTCTGTTGAAAAACAACCACTCTGTCTTACTCAGAAAATACTCTGTCTTTTATGCACTGTTGTGCAATAAAATTTACACTCTGCTGTGTGTAATAATTAATCTTTACGACTACACTTCTGTGTAAAATATATAAGACATACCTTTCGGACTTTTATTTTAATAACTTAAAAACTAAAGTTAAAACATAAAGTGCAACGCCCTTTTGGGCCCACCATCTCAAATGCGCATATGTTTATATATATGTGTTAAAATATATATATAACATATACCATAAGATTCCTAATGGTTTTAAAACATTGCGCGATAGTAGATAGAAAATGAAAAACCATTATAAAACAAAACTTCTATCAAACTCCATCGCATATGTTTTAAAACTTAAAACATAACAAAACTTCAATGAACCCTTTAGCCGTGGAGCCCGCCAGAATTGAAACGAAGATTAAACCGTAATGCATGAAACTGTTTCGCGTTCCAAAATGGGATGCTAACTTCGTCCAATTTTGTGACGCGAAAACTCCATAGAATCCACCTTATAAAAGTCTGGGTTCGAAATCAGGCTTGTGGTATGGCGGAAATCTGTGACGTGAAAAACTCAATTAAATCGGCCCTAAACAATTTCGAGTCTGGTTTCTCCACTGCGCGAACTAGTCAAAACAAAACCCAATCGAATCACCTGCTTCTACGTGTCTTCCTCCGTTGTCTGCCAACATGGTCGCGGGGACCACAATCCTTTAAACTCAAAAACTTCCCTTGTTCAAAAAATCAAAGTTGACTGTTCTTTAATATAAAAAACCCTGTTCTTCTTTTAAAATGTGAAAGCTCTGTTTTTTGAACCGAGCTTTGTTTTCCAAAAATAAGCCTTTGTTTTGAACTGAAGGACTGGCGCCGAAACAGAATTTGACTGATCAACAAAATGGCAAGCGGCTCGCGTACAATAACCTGGAGATAGAAATGGAAAGTGGCTCTGCACAAGGAGAGTACTAGGCAGGTGAAAGTAATTTTCAACACTCCCCCTTACTTTCAAATGTTGGGTTATCAGTCATACCCAGACATTTCTTCAAAAACTCAAAACTCTTCTATCCCAATGGCTTGGTCAGAATGTCTGCAAACTGCTCCTGAGTTCTGCAGTGTTCCAAAACAATTTCTCCATTGTTTACCAATTCCCTGATGTAATGAAATTTTGTATCAATGTGTTTCATCCTCTTGTGAAACAAAGAATTCTTAGATAATGCAATAGCTGAGCTATTGTCACAAAAAATCATTGTTCCTTTTGTCTGCTCTTGGCACAAACTTCTTAACATCCTCCTCATCCAAATTTCTTGACAAGCTCCTGCTGTAGCTGCCACATATTATGTCTCTGCTGTAGACAATGCTACAATGGGCTGCTTTTTAGAAGCCCATGAAATGGCTCCTGAACCCATGTGAAAAACATAACCGGAAGTGCTCTTCCGATCATCTACACTTCCAGCCCAATCACTGTCAGTGTATCCAACTAAATCTGAATTTTCTGAAGCAGTATATAAAATACCAAACCTTTTTGTACCTTTAACATACCTCATAATTCTCTTCGCTGCCTGCCAATGTGCATCCTTTGGCTTTTCCATGAATCTGGAAATCAAACTAACAGCATGCATTATGTCGAGCCTAGTTGCAGTCAAATACATGAGGCTGCCAACTATGCTCTTATACAAGCTAGGATCAAAATCCTTGCTTCTGTCCTCTCTGCTGAGTTTTAATCCCATCACCGTGGGAGTGATCGCTGCTTTGCTCTCATGCATATTAAATCTTTCCAGGACTTCATTAACATATTTTGCCTGTGAGATAAAAATCCCATTTTCATCTTGTTCTACTTCTATTCCTAAGAAGTATTTCAACAAACCCATGTCAGTCATTTCAAATTCTTCTTTCATGACTGTTTTAAAATTTTCAATAAGGTAATCATCATTACTTGTGAAAATAACATCATCAACATATAAAACTACAATCAACATTTTACCATATTTTTCTTTGATGTAGAGGGTGGGTTCTCCCTCACACTTTTCAAATCCATTTTCCAGTAGATAGGAATCTATCCTACTGTACCATGCTCTTGGCGCTTGCTTCAGCCCATAAATAGATTTCTTCAACTTGCACACTTTGTGCTCTTGGCCTTTCTTTTCATAGCCGAGAGGTTGTTCAATGTAAACCTCTTCCATTAGCACTCCATTTAGGAATGCTGACTTCACATCCATTTTGTAAACTTTCCACTTGTTTTGTGCTGCTATGGACAACACTGCTCTCACGGTTTCCATTCTGGCAACCGGTGCGAAAGTTTCCTCATAATCTATCCCATGCTTCTGCTTATATCCCTTGACAACAAGTCTGGCCTTGTGTCTCTCTATTTTTCCTTCAGCATTACTCTTGGTATTGTAGACCCATTTAACTCCAATGACATCTTTACCTTTTTGGAGTTCAACCAAATCCCAAGTCTTGTTTCTCTCTATGGCATTAAGCTCCTCATCCATAGCTTCTATCCATTTATAATCCTTAATGGCTTCTTCGAAATGAACAAGATCATCAACATGACAATATAAAGCAAACAAAGAATTGATACCTTCATTTGCTGCCTCTTGTGCATAAATGTCATTCAAATTTCTGAACTTCTTACCTCTTTCATTAGGTGTACAAGTGCTTGAAGAAGCACTTGAATTTCCTCCTTGTGGTGTGCTTGGAGAAGCACTTTCATTTTTCCTCAAGGGTGTGCTTTGCTGCCCTTGTGTTGGTTCTACTGTTTGGGGATGTATTTCATCCAATTCATCATCATTTTCATCATGAGATAAACAGTGTTTAACATTCATCGTTTTCTCTATGCTTCCATCCCAAGCTTCCTCTTCAATAAATTGAACATCTCTGGTCACAATAAACTTCTTGGTGGATGGGTTGTACAACCTATAACCCTTGGATTCCTCACTGTATCCAATGAAAATACATTTCTCCCCCTTGCTGTCCAACTTCTTCCTTAGCTGATCCGGAATGTGTGCATAAGCCACACATCCAAAAACCTTCATATGTGTGACACCTTGCTTTGTGCCACTCCATGCCTCTTCCGGCACTTTGTTCATAACTGCTTTTGTAGGGCACCTATTCAAAATGTACGCTGCACAATGTACAGCTTCAACCCAATAATAATTAGGCAAATGCTTTGCCTTTAACATACTCCTTACCATGTCCATTATGGTTCTATTCTTCCTTTCGGCTACTCCATTTTGCTGCGGAGTATATCTAGTTGTAAACTGCTTACAAATACCATTTTCTCTACAAAAACGTAGAAAATATTTAGAGATATACTCACCTCCTCTATCAGTCCTTAGGACTTTGATACGCAGCCCACATTGGTTCTCCACAAGTGCTTTGAAATTGTAGAATTTTTCAAACATTTCACTTTTGTTTTTCTGTGTGAACCCACTGTGGACAATCTCTAAGGGTGACATTGCCCTTATGCTTTTCCCGGAAGGAAAACTTTCTCTGTGTTGTTTCCCCAAGAGACAACCTTCACAAAGGTTTTCTGTTTTCTCTATCAATGGTAAAACTCTTACCATTACTTTTCTGTTCAACAAATTAAGACCTCCAAAGTTGAGATGTCCAAATCTCAAGTGCCACAACCGATTTTCATCTTTTGGTTCGCTTTGGATAGCCTATTGTGCCACTGCTGCTTTCTCTTCACCATTCTTCAAATCTGCTCTCATTCTAAGAGGGAACATCTTGTTCCTTGTCATCTTCACTTCAGAAATACATTGTTTGTTGGGTGGTTTGTCCATGATGGTACAGACATCATCCTCAAAAAATACATTATACCCCTTTTGAACAAGCTGTCCAATACTTAAGAGGTTACACTTCATTCCTGGAACATAATAAACATCTGCTATGGATTTCTTTGCACCTTTCATTGTTAAAACATTTACATTTCCTTTTCCCATAACAGAAACTTTTTTATCATTTCCTAGTGTGACTTGTGACTTCACACTCTCATCTAACATAGAAAACATTGCTATGTTTCATGTCATATGGTTACTACAACCGGAGTCTAGAAACCATAAATCCTCATTCTTTTCTTCAGCCATATTACAAGCTAAAAATAAATTATCTTGGCTGAGATTTTCTCTAGTGAAATTTTCACTAGTTCTATTTCCCATATCATGTTGCTTATTTCTACATTCATTAGCATGATGACCATATTTTTTACAATAGTGACATTGGACATTGGACTTATCATACCTCTGTCCTTGAGCATTCTGCTGACCAATTTGCTGGCTGCTGCCTTGGCCTTGATGCTGATTTGGATTGCTGCCCCTTCCTTGAGCATTTGCTGGACTGTTCCTTCCACCTCTGTTTTGGCTTCTGCCTCTTCCTCTCTTGTTTCCTTTGCCTTGCCCTCTTCCTCTTCCGAAAGACATCTGGGTCTTAAAGACATGTTCCAGAGATGAGTTTTCACTCCTACCCAATCTCTGCTCATGAGTCATCAGTGATGCATGTAGCTCATGCGCTGAAAAATTTGTGAGATCCTTAGTCTCCTCTGTGGTGGTGACAATCACATTGAATCTTGAGGGTAGACTCCTCAAGAGTTTTTCCACAATCCTCTTATCTTCAAGAGTCTCTCCATGAGATATTATTTGTGTGACCATTCCAATCACATGAGTGAAGAATGAGTCAATGTTATCTGACTCCTTCATACAGAGAGTTTCAAATTCTCTCCTCAGCAACTGAATTTTTGATGTCTTCACTCTTTCCATGCCTTGATAGGCTGTCTTGAGAGTTTCCCATTCTTCTTTGGATCTCTTGGTTGTTGCTATCCTCGGAAACACACTCTCATGCACTGCTTGATACAATAAGAATAGAGCTTTGGAGTATTTCTGCCTATTTCTCTTCAGCAACTCTTTCTCTACCTGAGTTAAGTCATCAAACTCTTCTTCATCTGCTGGCTCTTCAAAGCCATCCTCAACAAATTCCCATAAGTCTTGGGAGACAAATAAAGTTCTCATAGTTATTGACCATTTGTCATAATTTTTCCCATTAAATAGTGGGAGGTGGATATTTCCAATACCCATAATAGTGCTGGCTCCAGCCATTCTGCACTCTTAACTATGATTCAAAAAATACTTGATTGTGTATTTAAAATAGCTGACTGTTCTGCAACAGTAACACAATAAACTGTATTGAGAAATACCTTGAATTCTTTTTGGCTGAGTCTTCACACTGCTAGAGAAGCTGCTGCAACAAAGAACTCCTTCCTTCAGCTTCTTTGATCTTCAAAGATCCTGGACTAGCTCTGATACCATGTTGAAATATTTGAAAATTCGAGAATAATAAATGGAGAGAGTAATACTCTCCTCTTTAACACAGAGAAAATTAAAATTTCTTCACTGGAGACAGAGTTTCAAATACTTTGAAAACAAACTTCTATTTCATTCAATAACTAAAAAAACTATTACAAATTCTTCCTCACTGAGAGGGATTACAAAATGAACAAGATTGCTGCAAAACGCAGTGCTTGAAAACAAAAAAAAACTATCTCTGTTGAAAAACAACCACTTTGTCTTACTCAAAAAATACTCTGTCTTTTATGCACTGTTGTGCAATAAAATTTACACTCTGTTGTGTGTAATAATTAATCTTTACAACTACACTTCTATGTAAAATATATAAGACATACCTTTCGGACTTTTATTTTAATAACTTAAAAACTAAAATTAAAACATAAAGTGCAACGCCCTTTCGGGCCCACCATCTCAAATGCGCATATGTTTATATATGTGTGTTAAAATATATATATAACATATACCATAAGATTCCAAATGGTTTTAAAACATTGCGCGATAGTACATAGCAAATGAAAAACCATTACAAAACAAAACTTCTATCAAACTCCGTCGCATATGTTTTAAAACTTAAAACATAACAAAACTTCAATGAACCCTTTAGCCGTGGAGCCCGCCGGACTTGAAACGAAGATTAAACCGTAATGCATGAAACTGTTTCGCGTTCCAAAATGGGATGCTAACGTCTTCCAATTTTGTGACGCGAAAACTCCATAGAATCCGCCTTATAAAAGTTCGGGTCCGAAATCGAGCTTGTGGTACGGCGGAAATCTGTGATGCAAAAAACTCAATTAAATTAGCCCTAAACAATTTCGGGTCCGATTTCTCCACTACGCGAACTTGCCAAAATAAAACCCGATCGAATCACCTGCTTCTACGTGTCTGCCTGCGTTGTCTACCAACGTGGTCACGAGGACCACAATCTTTTAAACTCAAAAACTTCCCGCGTTCAAAAAATCAAAGCTGACTATTCTTTAATATAAAAAAACCCATTCTTCTTTTAAAACGCGAAAGCTCTGTTTTCTGAACCGAGCTTTGTTTTCCAAAAATAAGCCTCTGTTCTGAACTAAAGGACTGGCGTCGAAACAGAATTTGACTTATCAACAAAATGGCAAGCGGCTCATGTACAATACCCTGGAGATAGAAATGGAAAGTGGCTCTGCACAGGGACAGTACTGGGAAGGTGAAAGTAATTTTCAACACCATTTTGAACTGAAAAATGAGGAGGAGAAGAGTTTAAGAATGGCCAACCTTTTGGGATTTAGCTGTAATTTGAATCCAACTAAAACGGGCAACAAATTAGAAACAGTAGGATAGTAGTTTCATGAACTAATTTAAAGAAGCTAGGGTTCAAAGGTTTCAACAATTAGTTGTTATAGCTGTATTGTATCTATGCTATGCAGAGATGTAATTATGTACACTGTTCTTCCATTTCCTCTACTGATTTTTTGTTTGTTTTTTCAGTTGTCAAGCTCGGCGCTTATTTCTGAATTGGTAAGCATAACAAGTTTTGAATTTATTAATCAAATTGAAATTGAAATATTTCCTCTTTTGAAAGAAATTGTGAGAGCACGTATATATGCGCTCTCTTCTATTCCCTCCCTGCATGTACATTTCTTTTTCGTCTCGATATGCTACATGTTTTTTTTTCTTTTTCTTTTTTTTTATTAATAGACACGGAAATGTACCATTCCTTTTGTGGGTAACCGGTCTCTTTATTGTGTGCATGTGCGTGTCAGGTTTCCAAAGGTGTAATGACATATGTTCCGCAAACTGTCAAAGATTTGTATCATCTACTGGAAAATGATTTCCATCCTTTGGATCTCGCTCAAAAAGTTCAGCCTTTGCTACGCAAGCTCTTTGAAATTAGTGACAAATTGTCTTCAGCTTCGCCTGTCCCAGAAGTGTAGCTAGAGCAATACATTCCTGGTTTAGAAAGGGTAACTACTTTGAGAGTGTTACAACAGGTGATTGTTCAATTTATAAGTACCTACTTTCATGTTGTTGTTTGCTGCTTTGTAGTGTAGTGTGTGATAATTTGTAAATGTGAATACTTTTACAACTTTAAATGACATTGATGGGAGTAATTCTTCGATGCTTTTGTATTACGGTGGCAATTCCATCAGTCTCTTTGTGTTAAAGTGTTTATAGTGAGAGAGAAAGAGTTGAGTTTTCTAGATTTATAGAAGCAGCGATTTTAAAGCTTAACCCTTGATTAATGAATGAATGAATGTTCCAGGTATCACAAGTGTATCAAACCATGAAAATCATGTTGGAATATTGAAAATTCCAAACAAGGAGAATAATCTCCCCTCTACAACACAGAGAGATTAAAAATTCTTTTCAACAGGAGACAGAGTTTCCAGAATTTTTAAAACAACTTCTATTTCAAAAAAATTGATACAAATCTTCCTCTAAACAGAGGGATGAACAACAATAGTGACTGCTTCAGACGCAGTGCACAGAACTCTCTGTTCTCTCAAAACAATACTCTGTCTCATGAAATCCACATTGCTGTGTATCTCTGTCTTTCGCGCTGCTGTGCGAAATACCAAAACAGAACAATACAATAATACACTCTGTACAGGCTCACGGGCCTTTTCATTTTATATATGCCACACATATATATTAAAACATTACAAAACATATATAAAACTTAATACATAGAAATGAAACCAAAATACAAAGGAAAAACCTTTGCGGAACTTTAAAAATATGAAATGCCTGACGTACGAGTGGGGACCACTTCGCAGTCAGCAATCGACAGTGTCAAACAAAACTTGCGATTGTGATTGGATTGCGGGCGCGATCTAACTATTAAATATAATGTAACACCTTCATCAGGTCCGCACTTTACAACAAACGAACCACAATAAGAAATCTCTGATTGCGATCAATCAACCGGATGCGATGGAACTTATTAACTCCGGCGTATAGGACTATCGGGTCCTCGCTTTAAACAATCGCGCGACCAAACAACAAACCTCCGATCTTCTGATTGCGATTGGAATCACGGATGCGATGGCGCATAAACTGTGGCATATAATACAATCAGGTCCAGCCTTTGATCGGAGCACAAAAAAAAGAACCTCCGATCGAACCTTGCGATTGAGACTTGCGATTCCATTGAGTCTCCGCCACGTGGTCAAGTGGACCCATGGGCCTCGGTTGTTGGTGGGGGCGATTTATAATAAGGTTTGGTTGTATGTTTTATATACAGCCGTTCCATTACGGAACTGTGCACATCTACAAGACATTTGATTAATGCGATATGCGATTGCGATTGGATCGCATCGCATCGCGGCTCCATATCAACAAGACACTGCGGTTTTTGAGGGCTTTAAAGCCAAAAATGACTGTTTTAATTTAATCTGCTCCTCCGTAGAAAATATCTACGAGTAAATCATCGTTCTTCTATAGAACGGCTCTGCCCATCACCAAATTCAATTTCTTCTCTGCTGTTGTGGCTGCGGCCCATCAAGAATTAAAATCATCCTTACGGTTCTCCATCATTCTTCTTAAATACAGAGTGCTGTGCACTCAGAATTCTGCTGACTCTATGTACTCGTTTTCTTCCTGCCCAAAGGCACGGCAGGTGACTTTAATATTTCAACACTCCCCCTTAAAGTCAGCTGCTGGGTTATCAATAATACCCAAACATTTCCTTAAAAATTCAAATGTTTTTTGTCCCAATGGTTTAGTTAAAATATCTGCATATTGCTCCTCTATTTTACAATGTTGTAAAACAACTTCTCCATTGTTTACCAATTCTCTGATATAATGAAATTTTGTGTCTATGTGCTTTGTTCTTTTATGAAACACAGAATTCTTTGACAATGCAATAGCTGAGCTATTGTCACAATAAATCACTGTCCCTTTTACCTGTTCTTGACATAGACTTCTCAACATTCTTCTCATCCAAATTGCTTGACACGCTGCTGCTGTAGCTGCCACATATTCTGCCTCTGCTGTAGATAATGCTACAATAGGCTGTTTCTTAGAAGCCCATGAAATGGCTCCTGAACCCATATGAAAAACATAACTGGAAGTGCTCTTCCGATCATCTACACTTCCAGCCCAATCACTGTCAGTGTAACCAACTAATTCTGAATTTTCTGAAGTAGTATATAAAATACCAAATCTTTTTGTTCCTTTCACATACCTCAGAATTCTCTTTGCTGCTTGCCAATGTGCTTCTTTTGGCTTCTCCATAAATCTGGAAATTAAACTAACATCATGCATAATATCTGGCCTAGTTGCAGTCAAATACATGAGGCTGCCAACTATGATTTTATACAAACTTGGATCAAAATCCTTGCTGCTGTCATCTTTACTCAACTTCAATCCCATTACTGTGGGAGTAATTGCAGCTTTGCACTCCTACATATTAAATCTTTCTAGAACTTGATTCACATACTTTGCTTGAGAAATAAAAATCCCTTTCTCACCTTGCTCCACTTCTATTCCCAAGAAGTATCTTAATAAACCCATATCAGTCATTTCAAATTCATCTTTCATGACTGTTTTAAAATTTTCAACAAGGTAATCATCATTACCTATAAATATTAGATCATCAACATATAAAACAACAATCAACAGCTTACCATCCTTTTCTTTGATGTAGAGGGTGGGTTCTCCCTCACATTTTTCAAATCCATTCTCCAATAGATAGGAGTCTATTCTGTTGTACCATGCTCTTGGTGCTTGCTTCAGCCCATAAAGAGCTTTCTTCAACTTGCAGACCTTATGCTCTTGGCCTTTCTTCTCATATCCGAGAGGTTGTTCCACATATACCTCTTCCATTAAAACTCCATTTAAAAATGCAGATTTTACATCCATTTGGTATACTTTCCATTTGTTTTGTGCTGCTATGGACAACACTACTCTCACTGTTTCCATTCTTGCAACTGGTGCAAAAGTTTCTTCATAATCAATCCCTTTCTTCTGCTTGTATCCTTTGACAACAAGTCTGGCCTTGTGTCTTTCTATTTTTCCCTCAGCATTGCTTTTGGTCTTATAGACCCATTTAACTCCAATAAATTCCTTTACTTCTGGGAGATCAACCAACTCCCATGTTTTGTTCTTCTCTATGGCATTAATTTCATCATCCATAGCTTCTATCCATTTTCTATCTTTTAGCATCTTCAAAATGAATAGGATCATCAACTTGACAATAAAAAGTAAATAAGGAATTCATACCTTCATCTGCTGCTCCTTTCTCATAGATTTCTCTAAGACTTCTGAACTTTGTTCCTCTTTCACCTGGCGTAGCTGTGCTTGATGAAGCACTCAATTCTGCTCCCTGTGGTGTACTCGGTGAACCACTGCCGCTTCTTCTCAAGGGTGTTCTTACTGCCGCTTGAGGCATCCCTTGCTGTCCTTGCGTTGCTGGAGGTTGTGCAGTGGATGGGTTGTTAATTTCAACCACATCTCCTTCTTCTTCATCATGAGACAAACAATTTTTAACATTGACTGTTTTCTCAATGCTTCCATCTCACGCTTCCTCTTCAATGAATTGCACATCTCTGCTTATTACAAACTTCTTTGTGGATGGGTTATACAGTCTTTATCCTTTGGAATCTTCACAATATCCAAGGAAAATTCACTTCTCCCCCTTACTATCAAATTTCTTTCTCAATTTGTCTGGAATGTGTGCATATGCAACACACCCAAAAACTCTCATGTGGGTGACTCCCTGTTTTCTGCCACTCCACGCTTCTTCTAGAACCTTGTTCATTACAGCTTTTGTGGGGCATCTATTCAAAATATATACAGCACAGTTTGCTGCTTCTGCCCAATACTCATTCGGCAAATGCTTTGCCTTCAGCATGCTTCTCACCATCTCCATTATGGTTCGATTCTTCCGTTCAGCAACTCCATTCTGTTGCGGCGTGTACCTGGTGGTAAATTGCTTGTGTATGCCGTTCTCTCTACAAAAACGCAGAAACTCCTTTGATATGTATTCTCCTCCTCTGTCGGTTCTGAGGACTTTAATGTGCAGTTCGCTCTGTTTTTCTACGAGAGCTTTAAAATGGAAATTTTTTTGAAAAACTTCACTCTTATATTTTAAGAAATAAACCCACACTTTTCTTGTGAAATCATCTATGAAGGTCAGCATGTAAATACTGCCTGAAACAGATGCTGTCTGCATCGGCCCACATAAATCTGAGTGGATTATCTCCAAAGGTGCTTTCGCCCTTATGCTTTTCCCTGAAGGGAAATTTTCTCTGTGTTGTTTTCCCAAGATGCAGCCTTCGCATAGGCTGTCAGGCTTCTCTATCAATGGTAAACCTCTTACCATTCCTTTTCTGTGCAACAAATTTAATCCTCCGAAATTGAGATGTCCAAATCTCAAGTGCCATAACCAATTTTCATCCTTTGCTTCCTTCTGAAAGGCTTCTTGTGTTACAGCTGCTATGCTTTTCCCTTTTCCCTTCAAGTCAATGTTGAGCTTGAGAGGAAACATCCTATTGCTGGTCATTTGTATTTCAACAATAATTTTCTTGCTTGGAGGAATATCTTTTATTGTGCACACATCATCTTTAAAAACTACATTGTAACCTTTGTTTATGAGTTGCCCAACGCTCAAAAGATTACACTTCAGACCTGGAACATAATACACATCAGGAACAAATTTTTTCTCCCCATTTCTTGCTCGAATACTAACTCTGCCTTTTCCTTTGACAGAGATCTTAGTATCAGTCCCTGTGGTCACTTCAGATTTCACTTCTTCATCTAGATTGGCAAACATTGCTTTGTTGCCAGTCATATGATTACTACAACCTGAGTCTAAGAACCAAACATCATCATTTCTATCTTGTGCTACATTACAAGCTAATAGCACATTACTTGGGTTATTTTCTTCTTTTGCTAGATTAGCATTTTGCCTATTCTTCATGTCATTTTGCTTCTTCCTACATTCATTGGCATAGTGCCCATATTTCTTGCAATAATGACATTGGACATTGGATTTATCATACCTTTGTCCATGAGCATGTTGGTGTTGATGTCCACCTTGCTGGCTATTGCTTTGGCCGTGGCTCTGACTTTGACTGTTGCTCCTTCCATGTGAATGTGAAGGGTTGTTCCTTCCACCTCTATTCTGGCTTCTGCCTCTTCCTCTTCCTTTACCTTGACCTCTTCCTCTTCCTGAAGGCATCTGAGTCTTGAAGGCGTTCTCTAGAGATGAGTTTTCATCTCTGCTCAATCTCTGTTCATGAGTTATCAGCGAGGCATGAAGTTCATCTACTATGAACTGTGAGAGATCTTTGGTCTCTTCTATGGTGGTAACAATAACATCAAACTTTGAGGGTAAGCATCTCAAAAGTTTCTCCACAATCCTCCTTTCTTCAAGAGTTTCTCCATGGGATCTTATCTGATTTACAATCCCAATCACATGTGTAAAAAATGAGTCTACATTATTTGACTCTTTCATGCAAAGAGTTTCAAATTCTCTTCTCAGCAACTGAAGTTTTGCTGTCTGAACTTTCTCCATACCTTGATAGGCTACTTTCAGAGTTTCCCATGCCTCCTTGGATCTCTTAGCTACTGCTATCCTTGGAAACACACTCTCATTTACAGCTTGATACAAATAGAAGAGAGCTTTAACATCTTTCTTCCTATTGTTCTTCAACACATCCTTCTCTGCTTGAGTTAAGGCATTAAAAGCCTGTTCATCAGCTGGTTCAACAAAACCATCTTCTACAAGTTCCCATAGGTCTTGTGATACAAATAGGGCTTTCATGGTAATGGCCCAATAATCATAGTTCTTTCCATTAAATTGTGGAAGTTGAACATTTCCAAGACTCATACCAGTGCTTGGTCCAACCATTGCTCTTGAACTGAACTCTGAACTTAAACTTAAGAAAATTGTCTTTCCTTTTTCTGAAAGAAAAAACTCTTTTAAGATAAGAATAACAACTCTGTTATCTTTGAGAAATACCTTACTGTGACTTCTGTTGAGCTTTCACACTGTTGGAGAAAATGCTTCAACAAGTCTTCTTCTTCTTCAGCTTCCTTGAAAGTTTCAAAGAGCCTGAACTAGCTCTGATACCATGTTGGAATATTGAAAATTCCAAACAAGGAGAATAAGCTCCCCTCTACAACACAGAGAGATTAAAAATTCTTTTCAACAGGAGACAGATTTTCCAGAATTTTTAAAACAACTTCTATTTCAAAAAAACTGATACAAATCTTCCTCTAAACAGAGGGATGAACAACAATAGTGACTGCTTCAGACGCAGTGCACAAAACTCTCTGTTCTCTCAAAACAATACTTTGTCTCATGAAATCCACACTGCTGTGTATCTCTGTCTTTCGCGCTGCTGTGCGAAATACCAAAACAGAGCAATACAATAATACACTCTGTACAGGCTCGCGGGCCTTTTCATTTTATATATGCCGCACATATATATTAAAACATTACAAAACATATATTAAACTTAATACATAGAAATGAAACCAAAATACAAAGGAAAAACCTTTGCGGAACTTTAAAAATATGAAATGCCTGACGTACGAGTGGGGACCACTTCGCAGTCGGCAATCGGCAATGTCAAACAAAACTTGTGATTGCAATTGGATTGCAGGCGCGATCCAACTATTAAATATAATGTAACACCTTCATCGGGTCCGCACTTTACAACAAACGAACCACAATAAGAAATCTCCGATTGTGATCAATCAACCGGATGCGATGGAACTTATTAACTCCGACGTATAGGACTATCGGGTCCGCACTTTAAACAATCGCGCGACCAAACAACAAACCTCCGATCTTCCGATTGCGATTGGAATCACGGACGCGATGGCGCATAAACTGTGGCATATAATACAATCGGGTCCGGCCTTTGATCAGAGCACAAAACAAAGAACCTCCGAACGAACCTTGCGATTGAGACTTGCGATTCCATTGAGTCTCCGCCACGTGGTCAAGTGGACCCACGGGCCTCGGTTGTTGGTGGGGGCGATTTATAATAAGGTTTGGTTGTATGTTTTATATACAACCGTTCCATTATGGAACTATGCACATCTGCAAGACATTTGATTAATGCGATATGCGATTGCGATTGGATCGCATCGCATCGCGGCTCCATATCAACAAGACACTGTGGTTGTTGAGGGCTTTAAAGCCCGAAATGACTTTTTTAATTTACTCTGCTCCTCCGTAGAAAATATCTACAAGTAAATCATCGTTCTTCAGTAGAACGGCTCTGCCCATCACCAAATTCAATTTCTTCTCTGCTGTTGTGGCTACGGCCCATCAAGAATTAAAATCATCCTTACGGTTCTCCATCATTCTTCTTAAATACAGAGTGTTGTGCACTCAGCATTCTGCTGACTCTGTGTACTCGTTTTCTTCCTACCCAAAGGCACAGTAGGTGACTTTAATATTTCAACAAATCACAGCCCTTTCGAGGATGATACCATTTTCTGATTTTGCTGTCGTGGAGAAGCTCAGTGTGGATGTTGTGAAGTGCAATTTCTTACACTTGAAAATTGACCATTTAAAAGGCATTGTCCAATTTGGCAGTCAGGTGAAGAATTTGGTATTTTTGATCTTCATTATATTTATTTAGAAAACAAAAGGCTAATTTAATTTTGAGGGTGCTTAAATTATGCGTCTATGTGCTAATTCTATGCATTATTATTGCTCTTGGGCGAGGATGAGGAATATGTAGTTGTACTAATTTATTTAGACGTTGGTGGATTTATTGGTGCAGGACCACCTTGAGTTGGACAAGATTCAGAATCATTTAACTATTCTTGCGAAGCGCTTAAACAAGGCTAGGAGTCTTATACATGAATTGCGCCCTTGTGATGAGAAAGTCGCCAAAGCTAGTCCTCAACACTTGCTTCAAGATATAGAGAAAGAGCATAGCAAGATGCTTGCTCGCAAAGTATTGATTGAGAGGTGCAAGGAGGAGCATGAGCGGAAGATGCTTGTGTTGGGAAAAATACTGAGAGGGGGGGGGGGTGAATCAGTATTTACTGCATATTCAAAACTTTTTACTTTTTCATTCCTTAAAACCCATACGCTACTTTGCTGAAGCCAAGTAGCATATACACGCGGATATCCTTCATAAAACTCGCGTATACACAGAGATCTAATTATGCCATTAGTTCTTCACTTATATCATTCCATCATTCATTCATTAGATGTTCTACAAACAGTAAACATGTGCAGTAAGAACAGAATAAACCATCACACAAAGCATCACACATGTACACCAGGATTTTTAGGTGGAAACCCAAGTCGGGAGAAAACCACCGCTGCAGTTGCTCAGCCTTCAATATTTTATTATAGAGAAAACATATTACAACATATGTGCTGGCGCAGACTTGACCAGCACGCAGGCACCCACCTGCGCTCGTTTACCAGCCTCTCCTGGAAGGGAGCTACGACCCCCTGACTCGTTTACCAGCCTCTCCTGGAAGGGAGCTACGACCCCCCGACTCGTTTACCAGCCTCTCCTGGAAGGGAGCTACGACCCCCCGACTCGTTTACCAGCCTCTCCTGGAAGGGAGCTACGACCCCCTGACTGAAGGCTACAACCCTCAGCACCACCTTGGACCACGTTTCATCAATTTTCACACTGGATCCAACAACTTCAATAGAACACAACTTGCAGACCGCAATTCATCATATTTCCAGACGGAACCCTTTCCATATTTTTAAGCACGAACATACATCATCAACAGATACATATCAACACAGATCAGATAGCATAAACACAGCAGAACAGCTCAGATATTTCATACCCCTTGCTTCAGCAAACCCTAGTTTGCATACGCTCTTTTACTTCACTGATTTCGCGTATATACGCGTTTCCGTCCACACAAACTAGCGTATACCTCAGTGTATATTTTATTGCGCATATGCGCTTTCTCTTCGCTGAAGCCGCGTATATACGCGCTTCCTCCGCGGCGAAGTAGCGTATAGATCTTCAATCATTACAGAGCAGCATACTTCATCAGATCAGATATTCAGTTCAGATCTAACCCTTTACTTCAGACAGATGTTCGCCTAGATGTTCACCTCATCACAGATCTAGGCCTTCCATAAACAGATCTAGCAAATACAAGTACATTTCAGATCTAGAAGTCCCGCTTCATCATTTCTTCATAAGTGCATCATAGATTCAGATCTATCAACAAACCTTTACCCTTTCCATACAGATATACTTCACAGAGAAGTATTCATTCAAGCTCAGACATCTTGCTCTCACACTCATGATTTGCACAATGAATTTCTTCTCCTTATATAGGTTTATCCTTTTCAATACCATGAGCCCCTTTTTCAATACCATGGGCCAAAAAAATACCATGAGCCCAAAACTACCTGGACGGGGTCAATTAGGCGGATCATTACCCAATACAATGGGTCAATACCATGGTGGTTACCCTTGGTTTTGCACTTTTTGAGCGCTTTAGCCCATACGCGACTTGGCACGTTCTTTTCCGCGTGCATACGCGACTTTCCCTAGGCCAATCCGCGTATACCAAGAGACATACTCTTTTTCATCATACTTTGAGTACATTCTGAAATCCTTTCTTCATAGCCTTCTGTACACACTGTAGAAACATCATATTTTCTTCATCAGGAAAACATTCTCTTAAGCACAACTTCATCAAGTAATTTTTCATCATCTTCATCAAGTGGGTTGCCTTTCAAGGACAACACCAACAACATATCACACTTATCAAGACATCATTTACCAAGTCCATTAGGTCACGAATAACTTCATCAGGTGGATTGCCATCAAGGACAACACAAGTCAACAATCTCATGTCTTCATCTTCATTCAGTGGGTTGCCATCAAGGACAACACTCTGCATCATATTGCCAACAATCTCCCCCCTTGGACTTGATGGCAACCACGATGGTGTTTGATCATCACAACAGATAGGTACATTAAGAATACAATGACACCATGTCACTCTCCCCATTCTTTGACACCATTATCTTCATTCAAACACCATGTCACTCTCCCCCTTTGACATCAAGGGCAAAGGGCGAATCAAAACCCAACACTCTCCCCTTTCTCCTCATGTGGAAGAAACAATTCATAGATCTCAGATATGTGTCAAGGGCTAAGCTCCCCCGAGTTCATGCTGAATCTTCAAACATATTTGTCAATGAAGTACATGACTCTATGAACTTCCTATCACCAAAGACTCATACTTACATCAAATATCCAACCAAGTGGATTTACATATAAGACTCAAGTACCCAACCAAGTGGCTTACAAAATTGACTCACTTACCCAACCAAGTGGGTTTACAAAATTGACAAGTCTTACATGATCAATATTACAATTTTACAACATGGGTCTCAATCGTCGTACCTTTCATCAAAGTACAAATATAATCTCTTCATAATTAATACCAAAAAGACCTCAAGAGATCATAGTACGTAACCACCATAATGCCAACAATACATTATACTCAGCAAAGCTAATGCTCCCCCTGAATCTGTTCATCCATGCATCCTTTTCATATGACTAAGGCTCCCCCTTAGTTTGTGCATCCCGAACACTTTCACCAACAAATCATCAAGGCGTCTTTATCAAAACATTAGACATAGAATTGTGAGAACTGGAACACCACCAAATATACCAAACAGTATCAGAGATACGATGAAGATCGGTAACAGGTCAAGAATGTCTGAGCCAACCAAAAATTGTCACAACCAAACATACGGTTTTATATTATCCTCGCGTACATGATCGTGTTTCAGGAAACCCGCGTATCCCAAGACATCTTCTAAATTTCAACCAGATCTGATTCTTTGTAAGGCAAAGACAGTGTTCAGCTTCTTTCTGAGACATTTGAATGCTTCCCTGGACTACAGATCGATAGAATAGTGTAGTTGTGTCTTCAAGCGTCATCCAACGGTTGTAGCATCAGCACAATAGTAACCAAGCCTTCTGATTCTTTGTAGCATCAATACAATCTTTCCAAGAAAGATTCTCATATCAGAACAACATCTTTACATAGGTGTCAAGCAATCATCCATGTGGTCCAACATCACCATGATCTTCAAGATTTAACATGAAGCAACATATGAAGTCAAAAGATCTCTCAACCATAGTAACACATTCTGCAAGATTTATTTCTAAATCAAATGACATCCAACTCATCCATGTGGGAGTACAAAGATACTTATCAGCAACCAGGGCTCAAAAACTCATCATAATAAACCATGTACCAGGTCATCTTCATTTGAGCATGAGAATCACAAAAACCAGATAATAAGCAATCATATTGCCAACAATGCAATCATTAGTATTCAACCTGCTGCTCCCCCTAAACCAGTGCTCTTCGTTAGCTTGTGCACTCTGAAGCAAGTCATTAGCAACAATCTCTGCATGATTTGTCCTAATCTCTGAATTATAAGACTTTCATCTCAACAACGAAAGCTCTTCATCATAAAGCAACCAGGCTTCAACCATAATATTCAACACAAGAACCCATGTATCATATCATCATTTGTTTAGAACTGAGAAACTAAGCTGATACTGAGACAATAATACAGTTATTAACAATCAGACTGATGCTCCCCCTGAACCTCTGCTTCTGATCTTCAGTTATCATATAAAATCTTCTATCATCAATGCATACGCGACTGTGTCTGCTGGAACTCGCGTGTATACGCGACTTTAGTTAATGTAACCCGCGTATGGAAAGTGAAGCATAGAAAATTTTCATCTTCCTTCATTTCCTCCTGAGCTTGTACCTCCTGTACCTGTCCTTTCCACATCAGATGCACTGTCAGAAGTAAACATAACCAGAGTAATCAAATCAACCATGAGAGTCATCATGCATTGCTCCCCCTGTGACGATACATTACTAAATCTCATAATGTATCCCACATCATTCCTGCAGTCAATCAGAGAAGTCAGCTTCAGAAGCGGATGACTGCAGTAGGGTCAGAATTCCCTACGTTTCTGATTGGTCCTTGAATTGAGTGTTTTCTTCAATAAAATCATTGTCTTCTAGAGCATCCACAAAAGTATCCTTTTCTTCTCTAGATTGATTCTTATTCCATCCCTCCATATTTTTCCAGACTTGTTTAAACTTTCTATTTGTGTGCTGGAAGTTATCCAATTTCTCATATCTGTTCAACCTGCATTCCTTTTCTACATGTCCATACTTGTTGCAAGAATAACATCTCATGTGTCCAGAGAAATAAGCATAAGAATCATGATGAGTATTTCTAATCTTTCTCCTTTTACAATCAACTGCTTTATGTCCATACTCGTTACATGAGAAACAATATCCCTTGAAGCTACCAGAGTACCTGTTTGTTTGTGGCTGAATTATCCTGCTTCTGCAATTTGCTGCAACATGCCCATAGTTATGACATTTAAAACATTCAATGTTCTTGAATGAATTCCTTTGAGAATTCATGATTGTTGGTTGATCTTTTGTCTCTTTCAACACTTCAGGTTTTGTATTGACATTCTCTGAATTTTTAGCACTTCCTTGTGAGCTAGATTCTCCTTTAACAGTTTCATGGAAACCAAGACCAAGTTTGATACCAGGAGACCTTTGATTACTCAGAATATTGTCCAAAATATTAGTACTATCATGAAACCTCAAAATTTTAACCTTTTCTTCTAATTTACCTTTGAGAATGTTTACCTCAACCTCCAAGGCTTGACATTGATTTGTCATGCTTTCTTCTTTTCTTCTTCCATCTTCAACTTGGTCCTTCAGATTTAGGATCTCTTCTTTCAGCCAATTTTCATTTTCTTCACATGTTTGTTCCAGCTCTTCATTCTTCTTATTTGATTTTTCCAGATCTTCTTTGAGAGAGATAATTTCTGCTTTAAGGCCTTCCTTTTCAAAGGATTGTAGAGGTTCCTAATTTTCCTTACTTGATGCTTCTAGCTCTGCTTGCAGAAAGATGATAGCAGCTTCAAGTCCTTCATTCTTCTTGCTTGATTTTTCAAGATCTGCTTCTAGATCTTTAACTCGATTGGATGCATAAGTATGAAACCTTTGATACTTGTCCACCTGTTCATTCAACATTTCTATTTGATCTTTCATTTGTGAGATCATATCTTTATAGATAGTTTCTTGCTTATTGTATGAACTTTGTAGTTCTTCTTCTTTAATCTTGAGAGCTTCTTCTAGATCCACAACTTTACTTTCACTATCTTTACTATTGTTTTCACAAAGAAGAGTATTACAAGTGGCCTTCTCCTTTTTCTTCTTTGCCATGAGTGCTTGTAGATCTTTGTCAGAATCTGTTTCATCTTCTTCAATTTTTTCTATACATGATTTCTGAGGTATCTCCTTTCCTCGAGTAACCTTCTTCTTTTGCTTCTTAGCCATGAGCACTTTCAGATCTTGGTCAGAATCTTCTTCATCTTCACTGGACACTTCATCATCATCTTCTTTTGCATAATAACTCTTTTTCTTTTCAAATTGTTTCCCTTTACCATGCTTTTCTCTATAAGGACATTTAGCAGCATAATGACCAACTTTTCCACACTCAAAACATTTGAAGGGAAGCTTACCTTTGAATCTTCCAGTACCTAGTTGGAGCTTTCTCACGAAATTTGCCTCTTCTTCATCGGATATATAGCTGGATTCTTTGACAACTTCCTTTTCCTTTCCTTTTGTAGATGTCTTAAAAGCAGCTTCTCTTATTTGAGAAGGACCTCCTTGTCTCATTTCAAAAGCAGTCAGAGTACCATGTAATTGAACAATAGTAAGCGTTTGCAGATCTTGCCTTTCTTCAATAGCTGAAACTTTGGAGTCAAATTTTGAAGTCAAGGATCTTAAGACTTTTTCAACCAGAGTAGTATCAGTTATGGTTTCACCCAAATTTCTCATTTGATTTACAATATCATCCAAACGTAAGAAGAAATGGGCAATACTCTCATCACTATGGATCTTCAAATTTTCATATTCAATTCTAAGAGTTTGAAGTTTTGCAATTTTTACCTTTGTGTCTCCTTCATAACTTAGAATGATTTTGTCCCATATTTCTTTTGCTGAATGTAGCTGCATCACTTTAGCAAATTCTGGTTCATACATGCTTCCCAATAAGACATTTACTGCTTTGGCATTTATTTCATACTTCTTCCTTTCTGCTGCATCAGTAGGAATACTTGTCGGATATTGATAACCTTCTTCCACAATTGCCCATACATCTGCACCAAGACTTTGCAGATATGCTTTTGTTCATACCTTCCAGAATATCAGATTACTTCCATTGAATAGAGGTGGCTTTATAGACATCACTCCTTCTTGACTTCCCATTGCGACGGATCTCCTTCAAGCGATCAAGCTTCTGCACAAGAACTTGGCTCCGATACCTAATTCTTGGGAAAATACCGAGAGGGGGGGGGTGAATCGGCATTAATGATATTCAAAACTTTTTACTTTTTCATTCTAGAAATCCCATACGCTACTTTGTCGGGTTGGGTAGCGTATACACGCGGATATCCCTTCATAAAACTCGGCGTATACACGTAGATCTAATTATGCCATTAGTTCTTCACTTATATCATTCCATTATTCATTCATTAGATGTTTATATATCTACAGTAATAACAGAATGAAACATCACACTAAAGCATCACACATGAACACCATGATTTTTAGGTGGAAACCCAAGTCGAGAGAAAACCACCGCTGTCGTTGTCTCAGCCTTCAATAGTTTATTATAGAGAAAACATCTTACAACATATGTGTCATGCTGCATTTGACCAAAGACGCAGCACCCACCGCGATTGCCATCGCCTCTCCCGGAAGGATACGACCGACTCGCTTACGCCTCTCCCGGAAGGGAGCTACGACCCCCGACTCGCGTTTACGCCCTCTCCCTCGGAAGGAGCCAACCTCCGACCGAAGGCTACAACCTCACACGACCTTGACCTGACCTAATCAATTTTCACACCGGATCCAAATCCTTCAACATCCTAGAACACAACTTGTGCCACCAATTCATCATATTTGCATCGAACCCTTTCCATATTTTTAAGCACAAACATACATCATCAAATGCATACATATCAACACGTATCGATAGCGTAAACGCAAAGAAACGTATCGTATATTTCATACCCTTGCTCAAAGGTGAGTTAGTTTGCATACGCGCTTTCCTTTCACTGATGTCGCGTATATACGCGCTTCCGTCCACACGAACCAGCGTATACCTCTGTATGTATTTTATTGCGCATACGCGCTTTCTCTTCAGCGAAGCTGCGTATATACGCGCTTCCACTGCGGCAAAGTAGCGTATAGATCTTCAATCATTATAGAGCAGCATACTTCTTCAGATCAGATATTCAGTTCAGATTTACCCTTTCACTTCAGACAGATGTTCGCCTAGATGTTCACCTCATCACAGATCTAATCACTCCATAAACAGATCTAGAAAATACAAGTACATTTCAGATCTAAAATTCCCGCTTCATCATTTCTTCATAAGTGCATCATAGATTCAGATCTATCAACAAACCTTTACCCTTTCCATACAGATATACTTCATAGAGAAGTATTCATTCAAGCTCAGACATCTTACCCTCACACTTATGATTTGCACAATGAATTTCTTCTCCTTATATAGGTTTTCCTTTTTCAATACCATGAGCCCCTTTTTCAATACCATGGGCCAAAAAAATACCATGAGCCCAAAAGTACCTGGACAGGGTCAATTAGGCGGATCATTACCCAATACCATGGGTCAATACCATGGTGGTTACCCTTGGTTTTGCACTTTTTGAGCGCTTTAGCCCATACGCGACTTGGCACGTTCTTTTCCGCGTGCATACGCGACTTCCCCTAGGCCAATCCGCGTATACCAAGAGATATACTCTTTTTCATCATACTTTGAGTACATTCTGAAATCCTTTCTTCATAGCCTTCTGTACATACTGTAGAAACATCATATTTTCTTCATCAGGAACACATTCTCTTAAGCACAACTTCATCAAGTAAGTTTTCATCATCTTCATCAAGTGGGTTGCCTTTCAAGGACAACACTCAACAACATATTACATCAGATTTACATCATTTACCAAGTCCATCAAGTCAAGTGGCATAACTTCATGTCGTGTGGATTACTCAGGGACAACACATGTCAACAAAGTACATGTTTTCATCTCCTATTCGATGGTGATTTGCCATCAAGGACAACATCTCCGCATCATATTTCAATGACTTGAAAATGGTATGCATGCCACATCGAGTCTGTATTTGAAGTGCAGCTTTGTTTTTAGGCATTGTTTGTTGTTTGAGAGTATGTAAAATATAAGATTATTAGAGTACAGAGTCAGAGATGGATAAATATAAATCTTTGTTTGCTTTTCCATCATTGGTATGGTACATATGGTATTATGAAGGAGCGAGAAGAAGAGTCCAAGAAATTGAAGCAACAAAGAATTATTGAAGAAGCGGAACAAAAGAGACTTTCGTCCAAGTATCAAAAGAGAAAGGAGGAGAGAGTTAGAAGGGAGATTGAAGAGAAGGAATCGGAAAAAGCAAACTCTTTGCTTCAAGCTGAGTAAGCCGAGAGAAATTAGGAAAGAGGAAAAAAGGCCCAAAAATCATGCTATTAAAAAGGGTATGTACTATACATGTAGTAACTTCCTATGTCTAATTTACCATGGTTCTCTTTGAAATATGCTCTGCAAATTTATAAGTGTAGACGAAGACGAGAGAAATTCTATGTTAGTAGGACATGAGGGAATTCTATGTCATCAATGCTTAGTGAATTCTTGATAGCGGAAGAGGAATTCTATGCACATGAGAAGATACTTTACGTCATTCTTATTCTTACCGATATTCTCTCATAAGAAATCGTCAGAAAGAGGCTCGATGGGAACAGAGCTATGCAAGAGCTACTTAATAAAGGCGAGGAAATGGAGCATAAAATCTAAGAAGCTAGAAAAAATCTAGGGGATTACTTGGAAAGGAGCCAGAAAGAGAAGAAGAAGCCCCTCCGATTGAAAGAAACCTATAAAAAACACTTGGTAGAGTGCATGAACATATGCATGATCATCTTGACTTTCCGATATGTATTACCAGAAAAGTTTAGTTTAGTTTGAGAATGGACTATTTAGTCTGAATTGCTTGCTCTAGTTTCAATATGAAATTTTTATCCTTTTTAATATAATACAGTACTATCTCCACCGGCCCTCTTTTTAATATAATAATTTGTGCAATGACGATAAAGGAATTGACAGAGAGCGGAAGAACAACATGTTACGAGAGATGTCAGTGAGAGAGAATGAGAGCTTATACGAGATGTTGCGACAAGGTAGGGTTTCGCATTTTTAAATTTTCCTCATAGTCATCAGTAGCCATCATGATGAGACCATCTTATATTCTTTCCCAAAGGTGTGCAACCTAATTATTTGGGTCTGTTTTCGATAACGTAGAATGCCTTTCACAATCCGTCGTCAGCCATCGTGGAAGGAGAGTTGAGAGGTCAAGAGAGAAAGAGCAGGAGAGCTTTAAGAATGAGCAATTAAGGGAAGCGTGAAAGAGAGAGGCTCATGCAAAATTGGAATATTATCGAAGGGCAGGGAGATGGCAAGGTTGATCAAATTGAAGGAAGAGGAAGAAGCCCACAAAAGCGTGAGGAGTAGATTTCTCTGAGATCATTCGAGCTATGTGCTATACTCTAAACTTACAAGTGTCATGGTTTTATAATTTGTTTGTTTTCATCAAGAACCATCTGATCGAATGAGAACTTCCTTTACTATATGTTTTGTGTTGTGTTGTGTTAGCGAGGAGGAAAGAAAATGCAAACGAGATGCACAGCTGAAAAGCCAAAGATCTGGATGCAAGATTAGATGAAAAACGAGCGACGAGAAAGCAGAACCGAGAGAAAAGAAGGCTACGAAAGACAAGATTTGATCAAGAGTGAATCAAAGGTCGCAGCACTGTGAGCTCAAAGGTGAGAAAATAAATTTGTTCCCGAGCTCTACGCAGGCGCGGCGAAATCGATGGCTACTGCAAGTTGAAGCAAATGATAATGAGAGGTAAGCATCGTGGAGATCGCTTAAGCTAGCGATTGACATGACAGAGACGATAGGCACACCATCACCCATTCCTGAACCCTACGTGAAGTACGAAACGATGATAGGGAGTAAGTATGCCCCTCCATCTAGTCGTACTATGAGCCACCTACAAAGCGAAACACAGCGATGACTACGTACACACAGGTCAGTAAATATCAACCTCCGGGTGGGTTTCGGAAGGTCAAGTAACTACCAGAGCCACTGCACGAGGATGAGGGACGAGATGCTCCCCCGATCATGGGCGTACAGGCAACGACTAAAGTAGGTGGATTTGATGATTCGTGATCGTTGTGGCGCTTGTACGTGAAGGGCAACAGTGATGGGAGACCGAGTCGGGTTGACTACCACCGTGATGGAGACCGACCGGTTGATAATGGGAGGCGCTCCTTCTCAAAACCAAGCCAACCCCTATCTACAACAAATACATATTCTGCAGAATAGCAGCCTCCCTCGATGATTGCAGCATATGCCGCTACTACGTACAGCTACCCAATCATGAATACAAGTGACATGGACGCCCTTTATTATTACATATTAAAAAATGTAAGCATAAAATAAAATAAAACTACACTATCCACCCACTAGCACACAAAAATCTATGATTTGACTAATATGAAGCTTCTTTTGACTAATAGAGATAGAAACACAAAATTAGATGCAAGACACATACTAAGCTCTTTCTAGAAAAATAAATCTTTAGCAGTCATGAGAGTTAAATTCATGAGTTATCCTATCTAAGTTTCATCTCTGTAAACAATGAGCACATTGCAAAATATAAATGGCTAATTTTTCTTTGAACGTGTCGGGAGTCTATCTTCTAAAAAATAAACCTTAAAATGTCACTCTTCCAAAAAATTATTAAAATTTTATTTATTAATACTTTAAAATTGCATATGACACTTCTGAATGTAATTTTATTAGAAAAGCCTCACTCCATAAATTATAAATAATTTATTAACGCTCACACACATAAGTACACATAATTGGAGACGTCCTTCAAAAAGCCAAACCAACTAGACTACAAGTGACATATTCTACTGTCTCTGGGCCTCGATGATGAATACAGTGTGACGTATTCACACTACGCAAGCTCCTGAATACAAAGAGACATATGCTTTGCTACCTCAACTCTCAAGATGATGATTATCAACAGCACAACACCGATTAACAATCTATAAAGTAACAATCCCGCAAAGCTCACAATAACAACTCATAAAGTGTATATTATTTAATAATTTATTTCAATGACACATATCACCGAAAAGTCTAACTGTTTCATTGTCATTAAGGATGTTTATGTGTAATTAATAGATAGCATAAATAAAAAGAGATATGATCCCTAAATATTACGTACATTTTAAATTACACAACCTAAAAAGTAAAGTAAATTGCATAAAAAAAGTAAAAGGTCGTAAGATTAAATTACAACTTAAAAATTACTTTTAAATTATAAAAGAGGTACTAAATACTACACTTTTAAATTACAACTCTAAAAATTATCAGTGAATTGTATAAAAATCCCGAAGGCCCTAAATACTATACACTTTTAAATTACAAAGAGCTAGTGATCTCAAAGATGTTATACACATTTAAATTACAAAGAGGTACTAGATACTACACACCTTTAAATTCAAACGACTTTAAAAATTGCATTGAATTGCATAAAAATCCTAAAGAAGGCACTAACATGCTATACACTTTTAAATTACATTTTAAAACTTGAGCTTAATTGCCTCAAAAAAGCCTAAAGGCCCTACACAAATACTATACGTTTGAAAATTGATAGAAAAGAGTTATGATCCCTTACAATACTATGTGCTTTTCAAATTACAAATGAGCTATGGGCATTTACTAAATACTATGCTTTTAAAATTAAGGTAGACTATGATCCTAAATACTACACATTTTTAAATTACTAAAAGAGCCATGATCCCTAAATACTATACACTTTTAAATTAAAAATTAAAAATTAAAGTGAATTGATACATAAAAATCCTAAAGGCTTTTAAATGCTATACACTTTTAAAATTACAAAAGATCTATGATCCTTAAATACTATGCACTTTTAAATTACAACTAAAAAGCTTAAAGCGAATGTATAAAAATCCTACAAAGGCTTCAAATACTATACACTTGTAAATTACAAAAACACATGATCTTAAAAACTAGTACGCTTTTTAAATTACAAAGAAACTACAGTGATCCCTAAATCCTATACAACTTAAAAATTGAATTGAGTTGCATAAAGCCTAAAGGGACTTAAAATTAAAGTGAATTTCAAAATATAAAGAAATTAAATATTATCACAAAAAAAGAAAAATAAAATAGTGAACTATTTTGTTTAAATGTAAATTAAAAGTGCTTCGTGACTAAGACTCTGCCTTCATGTAGGGACGCAAGGAAGCAGAGTTACGCAGCCCAAGACCGAGAGGCATACCTGGGAGGGAGTGAAAGTCTGTCATCTAACGGACCATCATGTGGTAAAGCTCTCCCTCCCATCGGGACCACGTATGCCAATCTCCCGCATTCGTGCATGTAGCATAATGAAAATGATGGTTTGTTCACACTCACTGGTTTTGAAAAATATGAGGATATGATAGGTTTTCCACCGTGTAAAAAAAGAAAAGTTTTAAAAATTGTGTATATTGATACAAACATATACATGGACACTATCACCAACTAGCACATCAAATAAAACTATAGAATTAACATCATATATTCAACCAAATAAAACCCATAAAATTAATTTATATGCACCCTTCTCTTCACAAGTATCTCAAGTAAGACTTGTGAATGCAACTTTTCAATTTATGTGTAATATGTGTCATCTCATAAATAGGGTCAAATCGGATGATGTGAGATGCTCATAAAGCTCTAGGGTATCTCGTTATATACCTTTTGTGTTTTTCTCACTTTTTATGTACGTGGATTCTGCTGAGATTATAAGTTTTCATGTGAACTCTCTCCATAATTCATGTACTCCATGGTTTTTCAACATGCTGAATTCTATATATAAGTGAAAAACTCAATAAACACCAAATGTAAAGATTTGGCCGAAAAAACATTCTCTAAATTCCCACTCATAAATTCCAAAAAATCTCATAATTAGACAACCCTTTAAAAAAATCTATAGATTTTGAATAATAGACACTTCTTTGGTCACTCGTTTAGATATTTTCAGCATTAGTGGGATAAGACACAATTAGATGGACACATACAAGAATTATTTCTCAAAAAATAAATCTCTTAAAGTGGTTGATAGTAAATTTCTACGTAGTTGTTTTAATATTAAAATCAAGATGGTGGTGGTGGGCCATTTGGAGGTACTCTAAATATAAATGGCTAATTTTTCTTTGAACGATGTTGAGAGTCAGCGAAAAATCAATGTGATATACTGATAATTGGTTTTTTAGATATATATGTGCAAGTTGTTCCTTTAGTGCGACTTTTGGAGAGGATTTTTTGATGAATTTTTACGTGCCCTAATTTCTCGAATACTGGCAAGAATTCATTGAAAAAGAAGTTTGATGGGAGTACCTTTAAAATACAATCAAAAGTGCCCTAGGTTTTTAGGCACCGAAACTCCTAAAAGTCGCAATAAAAACAACTCCTATATTTTGATATCAAAAATTTATTTATTTAGTTATATTACGTGAATATTACAATTTATTTTTAATAAAATTAAATAAAATTAACAGTTAATAATACATAATTATATTGTTTAGGCATATAAATCCAATACTTTGATCAATCTCAGATCTAATAATTTTTCACTCTTCCAAAAAAATACTTAAAATGTTAGTTTATTAATACGAGACACAGTGAAAACATCTCAAAATGAAGAGCACATGATATGAGATAATCCCAACACGAATCTACAAAATAAATTTGAGACACAATGAAACATATCCAATAGAAGAGCACGCATGATTGCAGTACATCATACTGTGTAACCTTTCAAAGGACATCCAGTGGAAAAGGTCACATGTCTCTCTTATTTGGCTCCCGGCCTACCAGTATCAACCTCCTCTTCAAAAAGCACATTCAATCACTCGGTCGCTTAATGATTCGTGTACGTATACGGCCAAGTTTTGATTCTAGTACTGTCCTTCTCTAGCTAGACGCCATCAAGCACTGTACTAGCAACATTACTTCTCAAATTGTAATGATGTTATTTATTCTTATCATATTAGGATAACTTTCATGTCAAGCACATGATCAAAGAAAGGTGAAGGGATTTATTTAGTATTCAAAAACGTGCATCCTTAAGGATTTATTCAAGAATACCTCATGCTTCCAAGATTAATTCAATGATTTGGTTGAGATAGCTCTTCTGTCATTGAGTTGGTGATTAAGAGCTTTAGATCACACAGTCCCTTTGCTGCAAAGCTATCCTTCAACTTTCCACATTTCTAAAGACACCTTTAAAAAAATTTTCGTGAGATTTAGATCTCCCACCTAAAACTCTATTACTCTTGTTCTATGTCACTGCGGACCTTCCTCGAGTGACACATGAGCAGCTCTCACATTTGGACCCTGCGTATATTCTGCGTCTCTACTTTCTCTTGACAATGGTGGGCACATGTCTCATCAAAATTCAGAGGTAGTTTTACCTTTACTTATCTTCAATAACCTCGGTATCGTCCCACAGTCACTAGGGAGAACACAAAAAACTAATGAACTTACTCTTTGTGCATGAGATTTTAATATCATGCAGATGACATCTAACTTACTACGTATGTGAAGGGCATTCGGATGTTCATCACCGAGTCTCCATCCTTCTATCCTTAGGTTATAGCGACAATTCCCGAGAACACGGTTTATTCAGCCTTCGTACTTAGAGTTGGTACAAAGTCCCCTACCTTGTCCCTATAGCGTGTCTGTCCGTACGTAGCTTCCCTGCATAGCGATCTCGGGGTCGACACCCTAGATCTGAGACACACAACCTATTGTGCTCTTTTGCGTTCCGATCCGGCTCTGCGCCTTCATCCAGAAATTGATGTTGGTTCTTCAGCACCTCGAGTCTATCGCGCTGCCACTGGTCTTTATATCCACCAGTACAGATCCTCCACCTTGAGCTTTCCACAACTCAAAAATCCGACCACTACGTTGTTGATCTCCTATCTTCCCACCACCACCATCTTCTACTGAGAAGAATCTGATCCCGCGGATCTCCCACTCGGTAGGGTCTACCAGCCCGAGCAAAAAACCCTCAACAAAAAAAGGCGCTACGCTCAGCGTCGAAACAACTCGATACCAAATGGTGGTTTAACCCTATCGTAAATTATACCGCAAAAAATATTAAAAAAATAGAGAAAATAAAAAGATAATGTAGAGACATAAAAACATAAAACATATATACATAGAGAGTTTCCACATCGATCCCAAATCGCACGACACGCAAATCTAGATTTTTCATTATATTCTTGTAGTGTTACAACACATATATATACATGTCGGAGCATACATAAACCCCCAATCCATTAACCTCAGATTCAAAACATACACCGTGGTTCCCTTGAACGGATCTCTGATTAAATACCCGGGCCGAAAACCATCACGGCACCAAAACACATGTGCAAAACCATGAACAAAACCCATGGGCAGTCTTCCCAATCAAAATATGATAGGCAAAATTTTGTTTTTTTGTAAAAGGCGGTGCCCTCGGACCCCGGCCAGGTGGAAGTTGCTACTGCCCCCTTTGACTCCCTTTCTGCACGGTGCCAGCATGGCTGTGATCCTATCGACCCCTCTGTATGGCGCACTCAAGTAAGCCAGAAAGAATATAACACTATACCCAACATTCTCCCACTTGTTGTTTTATTCCATGATGGCTACATGGAGTTGAGTCACGTTCAGCTTTGCAACACCCATTGTTTCTACAACAAGAGAAATTTTGAGTGCTCTGCTGGGACTTAATCAATGCATACTGCTAACATTTGTTCATAAGTGTCCACCTTTACTCAATGCACCCTTTTTATCCTCAACCATATGTCTGCATAAGTAGATGTTGAACTTACAATGCTTTTGTCCTTTTTGAATGACAGTACGCACCGTGTCATGCTATAATTCGCACTTTTTTCTATCACGGTCTATCCTAATAGCTTGCTGCACTAACCCCATACTTGAATTCAATCTCATGAACCAAATCTAGCTCCTTGCTTGCTATGACGTGGTCGCCATGTAGTCCCCTCGCCCTCCGTAGTTGAAAGAGCCACTACAAAGCCGCCTTTTACTCATCCAACTACCTTTGTACCTCCAAATAGGGCCCTAAACACATAGCCACTTGTAGATCTTCTTTGGTCTAGACCTCCAGCTTCGATGCCTCTGCATCAACAAAACCATGAATTTTGAACACTCTTTCCAATCCCTGGTCTTCCCCGGTAGCTCAAGCCATAATCACTAGTGCCACATACTCGAAAACCTTTCGCTTCACCGTTGTCCATATGACTCCTTCCTCGGGCTCCGACATAAACCCGCTCAATACTCCCACTCGCATGTGCAGTCAATCGTCTAGTGCCCAGCACCATTGCACATACATCGTAGCCACCCACCGCACTTGCATATGGAACCGACGGGACATATCCTCCTCTCTCTTCTTTGGGTCTTGGGACACGGTTCAAAGTCATGGACACTTTACACCCACAGGGGAATCGCATATCGACACGGTTTACTATCCCGTATATGTGAACCTCCCGTAATATACTCTCGACATACTTCCCTCCTTTGGTTTCAACTGAACTTCCTTTTTCCGATCTCTTAATTTCCACGCCCAAAATATAATTATAGCTACTTTAAGATCATGTCATGTGTCGAATTTGGAGCACGATTCAGGTCTTCAATTTTGGATAATTCTCCATGCCATTTCAGAATCATCAACATATCATCCATATTAAGACCAAATAAATCGACACGGTCACTAATTAATTTAAAATAAAAGCATGATCCTCCCTTCTACAGTCAAATAGTCCCTACAACTATATAGGTATCAAAATTTCCAATACCACATCCTTGGTGACCGTTTTAACTCCATATGTAAACTTCTTTAACTTCGCATATCAGATTCTTTCTTTCCCCTTCTACCATAAAGCTCTTTGCAGTTATTTCATGTAGATCTCCTCTTCAGATCTCCATGAATAAATTTTTCTTCACATCCATCACTACTACCTCGAAATAAAATGCGAGCAGTTAGCACGTATAAAAGGCAATCTAATAGAAGTAACTTTTAGCAACATGAGAAAAAATATTACCAAAATCAATTTCCTAGTACCTTGAGATAACCTTTTTCTACCAACTCGAGATTTTATTTCTCCACCTTTCGCTTCTACATTAATCTTCTTCTACACCCATCTGTTCATACGATGGGCTTCCTTCAACTGCAGACTCCACCGGATCCCAAGCTCTCATTTTTGTACAGTACGCTCATTTCATCCAACCACGGCTCCTCCTTTGCAGTTTTCCATCCTCGCGGATCTCACTGCCTCACTGGGAATGTTTCTTGTTATGGGATCATCATATGCAGTATAGATTAAAAATTTGAACATGTAGGTAGATGAATCGTACTACCTTTCTAGTTATCTTCTTTCTAACCGGCCAAAAATCCTTCTGCAGGTACTGAGTTTCAGTGGCTCTTCCTCTTCATCGAGTCTTCTTCATCTGTCAGAGTAGTTCATCTACATCTATTTGCTCAAGCATCATATCTTCTCGAGTTCCTTTCTGGTAGGACTTAGTGACCTTTAACAATATCTTTTTCACCTCTCTAAACACCACATCTCGTTCCCGCCCAAACACAACCTCTTACTTTTCAGGTTCCAAGGCTTATGATCGCTTACACCATGCCCTGATACCGTAAGTTGCACCTTTCGTATTTACTTATCAACTTGGTCCTTTTCTCACTTTGAACATGCACACATGCATCACATCAAAATACCCCCTCGTATGTGAAAAGAGGGTTTCTACTACGATCCATACCTCACAGCCTATGTCCTCCAACATTTGGTACGAAGGTGATCGTTAACAGTAACATGTAGTCTCCATTTGCCTCTGCCCCGGATGTCTATGTCCCTAACCCAAATGCACTTTCCACCAGGCATGCTTCTTGCCTTGTTCGGCATCGCCGTCCGCTTCATTCTTTCTCGCAACTCCATCTTGCGTTTGAGTGTGTATGGAGTAGTCTTCTATCGCATATACTACCGCACTTACCAACTCTTTCCAAATTCCTTCGTGAGAACTCCCCACCTATTATTCTGTGTTGGGCTACTCTTTATTCCATTCTCATTGCTCGGTTTTCCACCAAGCAGCCGTATACAAATTCTTTAAATCTATCAAAAGACTTGCATATTTATTGCCTCCAGAATTATATCCATGTATTCTTCGAGAATTCATCTATGCAATGAAACATAGTAATAATGAGCTTACCTAAAGTGATGGAACCGACTACCAGTCCAAACACATCATACGGTACATGAAGCTCTAATATCTTGTCTTGCCCTAGGCTTATTCCAAAGGAAAATCTCTACCCGATTCGCTGGCCCACTTATACACAATGTTCACGGTCAAATCAGGAGAACTCTTGAGAGCTACTAGACATACCTTTCTCACCATACCATTTCCATGTAGTATCTCGAGCGCTCCTCTCCAATATGTCCAGAAGCCTTTGGTAGCCACAGCGCCGTCTTTTTCTCCTTAGAGAGACCGCTACGGCTTTCTCTCTGCATCCACTTTTGAGAACCACCAAAACCGTTGCACCCATCAATAATAGTGCTACCTGGGTTTCAGTACGGAGTTCCAGAATCAACCACGTGATTAGTACCGCGTATCTCGAACCATCTTACGGTATCTTTCTAAGACACTATTTTTACTACCGCATCATCCAGTCTCGCTTTACAGAAAATCAGATTTCGCTTCATATCGTAGAATGCTGGTGAACACCGCAAAGTGTTCTATAATCTTCCCATCTTATGTACTCAACTTGAATTTTCCACGTCCCAATGATTCCGACCTTCCCTATCATCACCTGGTTAAAGATGTCTACCGCCAACATATTTCAGTCCTTACTGCAGAACCCACTCCCTATGAGGAGGGAAGTGAAAGGGATGCACCCGAGTCGAATCAACCATGACTCATGATATACGTGTATTTGAAGAAGTGCAATACACATCCCACCTTCTTCCGAGGTGGTGTTTTCCTCGTAAGGAGCAACATCAAATCATACTGTTTCTTCTCAAGAGCTTTAGATCTCCACAGTCCTTTTGTAGTGCCCTTCCTTTCGCATTTCGACTGACACCTTTACAAACTTTCCGAGAGATTTAGATCTCACACTCAAAACCTTATTCTTTTTTTGTTCGGGACCTTCCTCTGTACGTATAAGGAATCTCCATTCCGACTCCTCCATATTTCTCTCTGTCTCCATTTCCTCCGACGGTAAAGAGCCGAGACAATGTCATCAAATACTGTGAAAGTCGGATGCTATTACTACTATCCCAATAACCTGAGATTTTCCCATGATGAACGGTAGAGAACA
The DNA here is from genome assembly GCA_034641835.2 of Pinus albicaulis. Taxonomy (NCBI): domain Eukaryota; kingdom Viridiplantae; phylum Streptophyta; class Pinopsida; order Pinales; family Pinaceae; genus Pinus; species Pinus albicaulis. The sequence goes on along the minus strand of CM076584.1, from coordinate 660,966,629 downwards.
CAACAAACTAATGCACTTATCTTCATCTCTGACATTTTTAATATCAATAGATGACACTCTCTGACCTACTATAGTATTGAACGCTGTTCAGATACTCTCGTTTTATCACTGAAGTCTCCATCCTTCATCTTCACAGTTATGATAACTTTTCCACGAAACAATTACATCACGGAGAACTGATATTGCTACAAAGTCCCTTTATCTTTCCCGCTCCCACAAGGTCTTCTTGCTCAGTAGATTACGCCGATGTTATCTATGAATGCTCGACCTATGATACAACTGCATTCATGCTCTTTGCCTTCCGATCCAGCTTCTTCTAATCTTGTCTCATTGCATCTGCACATTGAACGCATGCAGAGTCCTAGTCACTGTGATCCATCACGATCCATCTGCCTTATCCACCAGATAGATCCTCCACCTCGAGCTTCCACAACTCAACTGCGACCACTACATACCCGATCTCTATCTTCCCGCCGTTCAACATCTTCTTTCACCTCAAAGAAATTGATCTCGATAGATCTCCCAGCTCGAAACACAGGTCTGCCACTCTAAGGCTCTGAGCAAAAACCCTCTAACGAAGAAAGATCGTGCCCCCTGAAGCACGAAACCATGACCCGATACCAAATGTAGGGTTTAACTCGTATGCAAAAAGTATCTCAAGCAAACCTTAAAAAATAAAGTAACTTAATAGCGTAGAGCATAAAACATAAAACATGTTATATCATGAGAAATTTTCCCTCTAGATCCCAAAATTGGGACGAGCCAACTTTATTTTTTCATTATATTTCTTTGGTGTTAGAACACATATATATACATACGAGCTAATACATAAACCCCAATCCATTAACTTTTTTAGATAGAACATAACCGTAGTTCCCTTGATTGACTCTACAGCAAAAGTGGGACCAGAAAACTAATCATGCCCCCTAAAACCATGTACCAAAACCATGCACAGAAAACCATGGTGCAGTCCCTCACCACCGAGAAATAGAACCAGAATTTTGCTTTTTCACTGGGCGCTTACTGGACACCCAACGAAAGGGAGTCGTCACCACCACCTCGCACACCACTCGCTGCGCTCTAGCAACGCATGCGAGATGACTATCGCCCTCTATAAACCCCCCCCATGCGTGACTAGTCTTGGAAAAGAATATAACACATACCCAACATACCCTACGTATTACTAACAGCTATGTAGTCCCAATTAATTTAACAAAATACTTTTAAACTAAAAGTGCTTCAAAAATATAAAGGATCGCTAGTCCTCTTCCCAAGCCACTAACATGCGACTATCCTTTCACATCTTCCCTTATGACCTGCCAGATTCTCTTCAGCTACAACATACGACCAAATTGTCATATTGTTGACTCCTCACCTTAATAATCCTGTATTATTCAGACTCCCGAGGTAAACAAATCATGACCTCCACAGTCTGCGTGTAGCTCTAATGTTTGATCTTCCAAGAGATCCCAAAACTTCGATTTGTTGTTGTCCATCGTTGCATTGTCTTCACCATTCTCCAGGCTGCCAATCTTCCGTGCTTCCATACTTTGTACCTGTGCAGTCGTTTTCATCTGCTTTTCTACCTTCTACGCTGCTCTTCACTTTCGTTTTCCAAACAATTACAGATGGATTGCTTTCTTCATTTTACGCAAACTCTTACTTTCTTGTATTTGCATAAAATCTCATAGTTCATGATATGGTTTCTTTCGCAATGCAATATTTTACGTTTCGCAATCTACTATTATTTCAAGTCCCTTCTCCAAAGCATATTCTCTGTACACTTTGTCCCGGATATTCGCTGTAACCTGTACTCCCGAATATCCTCGAGGATATCTCCCTCTGCATATCCTCTCTTCTTTTCTTGTTTGCAATTCTCATCAATAGTAAATTTCCTTCTAATTCTCTTTACTGAAAGAATATATTTATTTAGCCTCTTTCCGTATACAAGTAACATAATGAAGTTTTGGAAACTAGTATCCATTCTACGACTTTTAACTATAGTTTCTAAATAGTCGATATCATCTCATTGATCTGTAGTCTCTCTCTGCTTACCAAAATGCTTTTGCGCAAGCAACTCAACTTCATCTCACTAATTAGCAATATCTCGCAGAGTACCTCTTCTGCCATATGATGTATTATAGTTTCAAAGTAACCCTCTTCCATGACAACACCTCACATTGTTGTCCTCATGATTCTTGACTAGTCCTAATAGTCAATTCAATATTTTCCACTTTCCTAGACTGACTTTCACTTTATGTTCGAGACATAACTCGCCCTCAATTTAATCTTTAACTGTGAAATAAAATTTCGATTTCTACTGCTTTATAGCGCATCAAATGTCCATCCAACAACTTCTTCGCTTGCCGCTATTGCAACAAGCTACTCCTCTGTCCCTCATCAGTTGAAACAAACTTCATCTCATGAGACATTACCGCCTCATCTCCGTTAAAATTATCACCTTCATTAAATAAGGCATTTTATGAGATTCCTTTGCATACAACAACTACAATTTGGTCTTCATTAGGGAAAGACACTCCTTACATCTATACTGCTGACAATTTTATTCTTCAATATTCTTTTCTAGATAAACTTAAGCTTTACTTGAGACATTGGGAATCTAAAGAGATGGATTGTCTTCTCACACAACTACAAACACATTCAAATTGTCGAATTAAAACCTACAAGACCCAATGGTCTTATTGTATGACTCAATCACCAAATCTTCTCTGTTGTTCATAAAACCAAATCTTTCTCTTGTTGTTCTAAGTCTCTTTTCAGATCGAGAAAGTCTTCACTAGTCTTCTTTTAGCTTTTCTCACAGCATAACATATGAATGCTTTGATATCATCTTTTCACCTCTTCTATTCTTGGCTATCATCATATCCAAATCCTCCTTTGTTTTTAGCTTTAATAATAGGCTGAGAAATCATTGTCACTTGCACTTTGTGCAGTGTGCAAGTCATGTAGACTCCGCTATCTCATTTGCTTCTTCTTGAAATGAAATTTTAGATGTGTTCCTCTCCTTCATCCTTTATGCAGCAACATCATCAAATTTTCTTTCCTTTACCTATTTCACTGCGCAAACATACAATAATCATTTGTTTCAAAGTTTTCATGATGATCCATAGCTTTCTGCTATGTCTCAAAGCACAAAGCTCCTTGGCATCAAGTTTTCATCCTTCCAAGGATCCATGGAACGTCGATCTCGATCTCATACAGTTCATCCTCCTTATTATTACTATCACTGCAAGAATAGACCTTGTTGATTCAGCCCGCAATAAGCACTCTTCTCGAGCAAACATCCTATGTTGTAAACTCATCTCTATGAGTTCTTCTTCTAAGCGATTCGCCTGTATAAGATCTCAGCCGCTCTTGTAATCGACTCCTACGGTGAATCTTTTCTTCGCAGTAGGGCCCTAATCATACCTTTCGGTGTTTCTGTATTCTCCAGTATCAATTCTCTCACGTACTGTAGCTAGCACTTTTATCTCAGACTAATTCTCTATCAAAGTTATATTCATTGATTTTTTTTCATGCATCGTATCCTCTGTGAATCTTCACTATACATACCGATGTGTAGTCTTTAGCTCTATTTCCTTCATGAACTCCCATTGCTACGACTACATCATGGACTACAAACAATCATCATCTACAAGCCGACTAGCATCAACCCTGTCAACATACATGTTGATACCACACCAATATTTTCCGTGCCTAGTCTTTTCATGGCATGATATCAGCAGCTCCTCTCTCATGATCATGACACCTCATTAGTAAGCACTTTCAGGATAACCATCGGTGATCATCTCTTCCTCTTCCCTCTGCAGAAATCATCTCAGTCCATACTGCAGAGTTGCAACAAACCTCTTTTATATGCTTCATTCTCTTCAATGTCCGGAACCCACATGCTCAAAGAACTCCTCTATCTCCTTTGTAGAATCTCTAGACATTCCTCTCAGTAACTCATTTTCTTCATCATGTATGATCATCGCATATTCCATGCTGCTCTCCATCTTTCATCAGGACAATTCCCAAATGGTTGCTCCTTCATCCTTCATACACTGTAAATTTCTGTCAATAGCCTCCCGTTAGTATTACTATTAATTTCTTTCAAAAAAATAATCTATGTTCCGCTTCGTAAAGGCAAGAACTTTCCCTCTGCTACTGTCATGCTTCTAGTAATCAGCTTCTCTTCTCTTGAGCATTCAACCTATAAGCTCCCTCTTCATTCAGTAGCCCATGCCACTCTGATTTCTCCTCATACTCACATCCGACGAATTCTCCGTCTCAACACTCCTCTCGTACGCAACTCCCACTAACATGATCTAGAAGATGAGTTTCTTATCTCAACTATTTACTCTCATATTCTTCATCAATTTGATCTCGTCTTCCACATGCCATTTGTTTACATCTTGCATTTGTCTTCATTCTTTCATCGTATTCCTCCCAACCTATGTTATGACTTTCACTAGTCATCTTCATTGAGTTATCTTCACCCTCTATGAGTTTCACTCGCCTCTACAAGATATGATTCGCACTCTGCCAACTTACACTCATCGATTTTTTCCTATATGCTTGGTATTTTTAGAAGGGTCCTCAATCTAGAACCTCCTCGGCACTCCTCTATTCTCCTTCTAGACTTACCCTCGCAACTCATACACGCACTGAGAACACTAATGTCCTCTATAGTTCAACCTACGACCAAAATACTAGGTTCGCGACCGTGACTTCTTCTTACTCCTAGAAAACGTAAAGGCTAGCTTCCTTCATCATTGCCCTTAAGGATGTAATCTTTACAGATATTTTCACTGCTTCACTGCTACACTCTATTAAACTTTGTTGCTTTTCTTTTCACGAGGTGTATGCATTACTTTTCCGCGTCAGTAATCCAAAAATAAAACTAGAACAAAACATTCTCACCTTATTTGTATAGGCTACTACTTAATCCATCGTCGTTGTAGCTCTCATTATTTCTCATAGTGCTTCACCTACGATCATAGCTCTTAAGCTCACTCAATTAGAATCACCGAGAAATATCTCAACTCACTAAGTTCAAATTCTTCATGCACCGCCCTATTAGATCTTGTTGCTACTGATACCAATTCGATGCGACGCGTAGCTATAAAATTAGACATATAATCGTCGGGAATATGATTTCAGGACCACACCTAATCTTCTTATACACAACGTAAATTTTACATATATCGGAAATTATAACCATATAATTCTCATATACCTAAACACATACATATGAGAAACTTACATGAAGATTTTTATAGCATCTAAGGGATCAACCAATAACCCGACCAATCCCCTAAAAACCCAAATACAAAATGCGAACACGCGAGAGTTCCTTCCAGAGGGGACATCTGCTAGCACTCAGCACTTCGCCCAACACTATGAGTTATTAACACTAAATCTTACAATGCAGCGTATCTCATCGTCTGTTGCTGTGTCAATATCGTGGTCCCTCCCATTTTCAGCATTTTACTGTAAGCAAAATCTCTATCGTATACATCAACTTTAACCTTAACATACAATGTTACATGTGTGAAATCGCCTCTGCTATGCTTTTACATTATGCGCCGTTCAATCCTTTAGTGTACTCGACTGGTCCGCGCTGAATCTGTCGCAACAATTTACATCGCATCACAAAATAAATTATTTAACTTGGAAGCTGACCATAAACATTTATCCTTGCGTTGTGTGATATTTCTCTCTCATGATGCGATCTTCTTATCGTTGATCAGTAGATCCATCAGTCCTTATCACACACCTACAAATCCAGTTGATATTTCCTCGTCGTCAATACAACTTAATAATTTCAAAAAATGAATGCATAAAAATATGTAAGCCCCACTGCGTCTAGAATCGTAATCTAAATCTCTTTATCTTCATCCTCAGTCTCTGCCTAGCCTTTTCATGCAAATGTACTGCAGAACCGACACCCTGCACTCAATTTGTCTATGCATTAATATAAATACAATACACATATATAATCACATAGGTTAATTCTTAACTTCGATAGGAAATAAAAACCAATAGGTTGAACGGTAGAGCCTGAGTAACTATACAAAACACTTGCAGAATTTAGTTACTAAAAGAAAAATACACAAACCAGAGTTTTGGTGGGATGGTTGGTTTTTACATTTTTTCCTACTCTTTGTTCAACCCCTCTCACACCTATTTCCCCCTCATTTCTCTCTTTTTATCTATGAAAGGCAGTAACCCTACAATGGTGGAGTTGGTCTAGTTTTGTCCCTTCCCAAAATACGTGCATATGAATGGTTGAGAAACTGTCATTAGCGTTTTTTAGAACAATTATTCAAACTAAATAACTAACTAAATTAATCGTAACTATTCTTTTTAACCTATAGATTACAATGTAGCTATGTTATCCCAAATTAACTTTAAATGAAATAATTTGAAAACTAAAGTCTTCAAATTATTAGGACTACTAGTCCTCTTCACTGAGCATGATATGTGACTGCCTGTCACATTGTCGACTTTCCGGGGCCTGTTTAATGCGTATCACGCATCGATTTATAATCTTCATCAACCACGCCTACAAGTTAAAACATGACATATTGACTCTTGAGTCTAATGATCTATCAATCTTCAAATTTTCAAGCTGCAAGACTTAATGTATAACATTTATCATCACCGATTCATTTATCACTATAGTTGTCTTTGTAAACTAAGTAACCACTTGACACAACAAAGAATATTTAACATGTAGAATGAAATAGATATAAAGTAAAGTAGAAACGAAATGAAGCAACTTTCAGGATTTCATGAAGCTATTATATTCATAATTCATAATGAGTTATGTCATTAAATTGCAGCACTGCAAAGTTTTCAAACTTAAAACTTAAATTTTCTATATATATTTTACAAAAAAGTATCGACAATAAATATGAAAGGAAGTCAAGTTTCAACGATTATAGAAATTAAAAAACTATTAGAAACTAGAAAAAGAGCTGATGTAAAACGCCTATTTTATCTATTGCTTGGCACTCTTTACTAGTGAGAAATGTTTAATTTTTTAGTAGTATCACGTATAGTGTATAGTGGTCTTATAATGCTTGCGCACTTGAATTGTCTGTTGACATTGTCTTCCCCCGTAGTATAATTAAAAAAAAGTGAATAATTTTCTCTAGAAATGTTAAAAATATTTGTAACATATGCTAGAGAATAATTTCCCCTAGAAACTTTAAAGGGTATTTGTAAATATGTAAGAGATATGATAAATACTTTATGTCGAACACCTACTAGTGATACATGATCCAATAAAAATATTCACACAAAATTCCCAATATGTGACGAAGAAAATGAAAAAATCTATAACAGTCCTGGTGGTGTGTAGATGAAATGACGGTAAATTGATCAACCATAGAAAAATCTAGATGGTTGTGAAAAGATTCAAAAATCTTAAAAAGATGATGGCGTATTAACAAAAAGTTGAACACATACGAGTATATCACATGATACATTCAAAAGACTAATGTTTTTAGGATTATCCCATAGTGTGAAAGAAAGACATTTGTATGACACATCTAAATCCCTAAGGAGATCCATCTTTAGGACATAATTTTGAAGAATGCTTGAAAGAGGGATCAAACCATTAATAAATATTTAAATAAAGACAAAGCAGAGATCAAAAAAACTTTTTTATTAATAATTTTTATTAAATTACTCATAATTTATTAAGTAATAATGTTTTAATTGTTCATAATAATATTTTTTTTATATAATTCTAATAATTATATGTAGAAAATAATTATTAATAATAATTATAATTATACTAAATTAATTAAAAATAATAATAATAACTATAATTATTTCTTAAATTAATTAATTTTTTTATAAATTAGTTAGTTAGTTAATTTTTTTCATATTATATTATTATTAATAATTAATATTACATATTATTATGTTAAATCAAATATTATTTATTTTTCTAATTATTAAGAAATTTAAATGTTATAAATTTTTAAAGTAATATTCATTTTATTACGTAATATTTACCTATTCAATAGAGTAACTAAATATTAATACAAATAATAATCGATTTATTTTAGGTTTTAATATTTATAAATAATAAAAATAATAATAAATGGATGATCTAATAGTGAAATGAGAAATTAATTTCATTAGGACCAAGTCTTTGTGTATGCGGCAGTCTTCTAACGATTCCAGCGAATGTTGATGCACGACCTTGAAACTTATCTACGATGATATCATATGATGAAAGTGAAGATTACACTTTCACTAATGTACTACAACAAGAACACTTATCAATGGCTTTCCTTTACATTTGTCCATCGCCATGAGTACAGCAATGAAACCCTCCCTAAAATGTCCCTCCTTAAAAGACGCTCTCCTCTCTAAAAAACTGTCTCTAAAACGCAAGACCCACCCTAAAGAAATGCACCCAAAAAATGCTCCTAAAAATCGTGAGGTATTTGAGCTCGAGAGCGTGCTCCCAGAAACGCTCGGGGAGCGATTTTAAAAAACGAAAGTCAACGTGAGGAGATCGAGGATAAAAGTCACCTCAGACTCGAAACCGTATAAAAAAATAAATCATCAAAAAAAGATAGATACATGTGAATTTTAGGGTTTTTGATAAGAGATATCAAGTGATTAATTCTTTAAAATGTTGTATAAAGATTTTGGCAATAATAGGGAAAATGAATACCCCATGGATTTAGTCAAATACATAGAAGATCCATTTAAAGAATTAAAGAAGAGTTGATATACAAGGAAAATGTGTAATGAGGTTTGATACTTTGGGGCATGGCAAGTTGGAAAACATGTTAAGTGCTCACGTATAGGGGATATTAGTGAATAGAAAAAACAAAAAAACTAACCATAATATCATTATGATCAAGTGTAAAGATGTCGATAATTTTAGATAAAATTAGAAGAAACTTTGATAAAGGTGGGGGAAACCCGTGTATCTCTACGAGGTAGCATAAGCATTATGAATCATCATGAGAAAATTACAATCACAAATTCATGCATTTGATTAACAAGAAAATTCACGTAGGGAACCTCACAACCGACAGTACACCTTGAAACTCCCCATATCCAATGTATGACACCTATACTATACAACATTGAAATAATGACATCCCCTACAACTTAGTCTCCTATGGAACAACCTTCATATTATAGTAACTATATACTCATAGTAGTCAATGTCTATAAACAAAGTTCACTAAGATGTAAATTAGTGTACAAACCAATTTAAATTTCAAGAAAAGGAGAACCATAACCCTTATAATATGTAATTAAACTTTGTTTAATAAATTTGTAGCTTTAGATTTTTCATGTAAAGATATTTAATAAGTTTGTGAAGTTTTAGATTTTTCATGTAAATATGTATACCCGTCATAATTATTTTGAAATGGAAACGTTTGTTGATATATATGACAACAACCCTTAGGCTGTAGAAATATATACTCAAAAGATAGCAGCTCCAAAATAATTTTATGATTTTCATATTCTAAAATATCTTAAATTTTTGTAACCTTAACATTCATCTTAAATATTTCAATCAAATTAAATACTACAAAGATTGATAAATTGCGAAAGTGAGACAAAACTCATCAACTTATACTTCTCCATATCCAAATTTAGAAGCCAAGACATATCCTCATTGGAGAAGTTGTTTATCACCTTATGGAATCTATTGTTATTATTCTTAGAAATTGGTCATTTTGAATGAGGAGTGATTATTTAGAATAAACAACACAACTTCATATTAACTAATAATTTGAAATCAAAATCAATAAATATGTATTTCTTGTGTCACATAAAGACTTATTTAACCTAAGAAATAGACAATGAGTTTGTAATGAATAAAATAACTTTTAGAACTTGGAAACAATTCATGGGAGAGAAAGAAGAGTAGGAAACCTCCCATTTAGACTCAACATTCCACAATTTAGAAAAAATCCTATTTTTTTTTCTTCCATTGACTTTAAGGGGTTATTGAAGCACTTGGAAGAACCCTATAGAACCACGGGTTCTTATGATCAACCTAGAGAGATTTGTGTTATGAGAAATGGTAGGATTTCACATCTGGAAATGTAAATGTATTTCTTATCTTGATATTTGGATATATGAAGGATGGAGAGGGTTTTAAAATAAATACAAATATTTTTTTATATTTTTTCTTAAAATGTTTAAGAAAAAGAGTTGAAGATTTATATGGATCTATACTACTATGTTATATGCATGTAATTATAGTAATTAATGGTCTTTTTCCTAAATCATCATCATATAATTTTAATAAAAATATATATTTTTCCAATACAATTTTATAAACTCTATCCTTCTTTGGAATATTTAGATGGAGGGTGGCCATAACAATGATTAGTTGATGACCAGTAGGAAAATGACCAAATTTAATATTTTAAAAAATATCAAATCTCAACTTCATGATAATGAAGAAAAGAAAAGAGATAGATATTTCCAATAAACTACTATCACTTACATGTGTTGCAAAAAGCATTCCTAAAACAGCTTGGCGCGGGCACTGTACTGGGAAAGGGCGCCAGGTGGCGTGGGCTCTAGTTCAAATCTTCCACATCGGCACGAGGGGTGAACTGGCTACCTGCGCCAAGGCCAGAACATAGGTTTTGTGTGCTTTTTTGAGGAATTTTCCAACAGGAGAAATGATGTCCTTATGTAGAAGGATGCAAAGAAGGTGTTTTCAAAGTATGACACTACTCACAAGTCACGGGAATGACCCTCCAATATGCGGGGTGAGGGATTGCAGGGATGGTGACAAAATGTTGTGTAACAGATGCCCCATAAAGCATGAGGTCTGAGAGAGAGAGAGAGAGAGGGGTGAAATGATTTATGAGAACGCATTCGACCCAAACACTGTTGTTAGAAAACCTGCGAGTACAAATACAACTGATATCTCTGATACATGATATGTGGCATGGGCGTAGCCATCCATAATAGAGTACATAAAAAGTGAGATTTGAGGTATGGACGCAGCCATCCAGCAATAAGGATCAACAAATAGAATCAGGCATGGTCGCAGCCATCCAATCAGAAGAGTCATGTAATAAGTCATAGTAATCCACAAAGAACCCGCAGCCTGGATTTCATCAGACAAAACCCAGGGTTTTTCACTCTATCTCGACCCGAATAAAGTACAAATTCGAGCATGCGAATAAACGATTTGAAGTCGAACATGCAAGAACATCATCTGATTACCAGCCAATAATGAGAGTTGTTAATAGATGCAAGAGAAACCACCAATAATGATAATGGCTCTCAAGGTACAAAAGGTACAATCCACAGAATGTGAACAATGATTTGGCATCGAACACCCGCAGAATCATTCAATCAAAGTCCGATGATGTGAACCTTGCGCCGGATGCAAAGAACCTTTCATTAAGGCATGCAAGCTCCAAGGTACCTAAAGGGAGTCTCTAGATTAGCTTCCTAAAAAATGAGCTGAAGTTGACAGGAAGCAACCTGGTCGAAGGAGGGCCATGATGTTTCCCACATCATCGACATGAGACAAAGGAATATGACGATTTTTGAATCAAGACCAACAGAGAACCAGAGGAAGGTTGAAAATTGCAGAGGCAAAACTTCTCTTGAACATATCGGCAGCACGACACTGGATTTGGCAGTATTTGACATCAAGGGATCTAAGGTCATGGTGACGTGGCAAAGAGCAGATGAGCGGTCAAAAGAGATTACCCAAACCCATGGAGGTAAAAAAATGATGAAATGAGATGTCCCCAACTCAACACGAATGCAGACAAGTGCCATGTTCAAGAGTGACATATTGCAGACTAAAGTCTAGTTCCATTTTCCCCCACCATTTCTGGCAAGTACCCCAATTATTTTTGTAAACAAGCTTGAAGGGGATAGCATATGCTTGCAATGTAAGTTTTTCCTTTGGAAAAATCCAATCTAGTACATTTTACGAGCCCTAGGAAGGAGGAACTCGAGTAACATCATCACGACGGAGTCCAATGTCATTAGTTTTTAACGAGTCTGACAAAGGGAGAACTCGACATCTTTTCATGTTTAGAGAGTTTGAAAAGAAAGCAGAAAATAAAACTCCAGCAAGGCCCTTTTCGTAAATAGTCTCTCAGATCCGAAAAGGTAGAAAACATCTTCCGAGAGAACCTCTTAGTCGTGATAGGCTAAGGTATTCATTTTTCGTAAATAATCTCTCCCAGCCCGAAAAAGGGGTAAACGTATACTGGGCAGATATTGTTTTGCAGCCATTTAATGAGTTCAAAACAACAAGCGTCTCGGAAATCTTTTCAGTTTTAGAGAGTCAAAAAAAAGCTAAAAGATGACTCCAGTAGTGACTTTTCCATGTTTTTACCGAGTCTGGAAAAGTATAAAATATAACTCGTTACTTCGTCATATCCATGTGAAAAACCTGTTGCTGCACAAGATACATGTGTAAAACCCATTTCTCGAAAATAATATGATAAAATAATCAACAAATATGTTTTAAAACCTAATTTAAGACTCTGAAAAGTTATAAAATACCATAAGTGGTAAAAATTATTTACTTTTCACTTTTACCTCTTTGTGGAGCAACAGTGACCCATTGTGCTTTGCGATCTTGTGGCGACGATTGTGAGTGATCCAGTGAACCAATCTTGATTCTGTCAGTCTTAGGTAAGAGCCGACACCATTTCCCGTCTTTTAAGCTAAATTTCATTACCTGTACATGTCATTTTTATTTCCTAAGAGAGGATTTATCAAAATTAGGGCATCGCGGTTGGCGTGGGTTTCGAGCACGGAACCGCGCCAATCGCCCATTTTTTACATAGAGGGCGCGCCAACCACGCAGCCTAAAAATTTGCATAATTTTAAGGAAAATGCAGTCATTTTCTTGCAAATTTCAATGCCCAAGTAGACTAACAATGCTCATATGAACAATTTGTGCAGGTACCAAGCAGAAATAAGGGTGATTAAGTGGAAAGAGAGGGAACACAGTGAGGAAGATGAACTTGCCATGGAGAATGATCGATGCATGGACGCCCTCAGAGATTATGGGCTAAAGAAATTCTTCCTAACACCGTGCCTCCGAGCTCAACCGAAATTGCTTCAGTATTTGATAAGCATCTGGGATGAAGACCAAGAAAAGTTCGTGCTTCGAGATCAGGAACTTGAAATCGAAGTTTCTGATGTCTATTTTATCACAGGATTGTCATGGAAGGGTGCAGTCCCTATGATGACCGGTACCCGTACCTTCGAGGAAAGCATGGGGATGGTGATTGACAGGGTGTTCCGAGGGGCACAAAAAGGAACAAGGAGTGGAAAGGTTGACATCCAAACCATCCCAGATCTGGCACTAAAAGTAGTGTTGCACACTATCACGTGGGCTGCAGGATTATAAGCACCGCATGAAACCACAAAAACAAAACTACTTCTTGTCGTAGACTACCTGAACCCAACTCTCTACAACTGGGCAGAGGCCGTGACTATTAACATTAAGTTGCAACTAACCAAGTGCAAGAAGACCAAACTGAAGCAGTTTGGGTATGGATCCATTTTGGTATCGTTCTTCTTGGAACGACTACCGATATTCTAGCACCAGGAGGTCATTTTCCCGATGCCACCACCTAGAGAACCACGGATGGCCTGATGGGCTGCGTTGATGCCCAGAGCAGGGGGCAGCCAACAGATGTCCTGGAGGCCAAAATTCTTTGATTGGCTCTACCAACAACTGATTGTCGTGGAGGAATGGCCCTATTCTAGTACAAACTTCACTGGTGATCCAGACCTCCCGCTCCTAGAGGGAGAGGATTGGGACGAAGAACTAGGTGAGACTCATTTTTTATTTTCATGAGTTTATGATTTTTCGTATATATGCATGTTCTGACAGTTAATCTTATATGTATTTAGATGTTGGCCCAAAGAGACCTGCAGGTATGTCGCCGATAGCAAGGCGAGCTCCTCGTGATTTCAATCCTCATGGTCAGGGCGGCAAGGGGGAGAAGATAGTACAAAATTTGGAGGGGATCACCTGTGGGATTCTAGACTATGCTCGCCTTGATGATGTTCCTCGGGCCTACCAGAGGCATACCATAGGGGTGCCGAGTCGTATCCATCGCTTGCTGAGGTGGTTGGTACGGGTGGTGACGTGCTATTATGAGCACCATGCTGATTAGGCACCCAGTCTTTTATTTCCGCATATTTTGAGAGACATGTTGTCTCAGGATGTAACTGAAACATACATATGTATTTTTTGGGTTTTTATGATGCACATTCTGCAAAAAACCGATATATATATATATATATATATATATATATATATATATATATACATCTATTTTCTACATGGGTCTATTTACATATGATGATGTTTTATAAATTGCGCAAATGTCTATCTAACACAATGTTAGCCACAACATCAATTAATGTATTCATTCGTCTTGGTATATGTTGATATGTGATGAAATCAAAATGTCTTTCAAGCAAACGAATATGTAAATACAATCTCAAAATGCATGGGTTTCGAACCGAATAATGACCGTTAAGTTGAAGAACAACAAGCTGTGAATCTAGATTTACAAGCAATGCGCGTATGCCAAGGTTAACTGCCTCGGTTAATAGTTCCAAAACAGCACTACATTCAGCAACATTATTTGTAGTTTGTCATGGACAAATACCTTGTAGGTTAATCAACTCACCAACAGGATTATAAATTACCCAAGCTAATCAAGAAAAGAGTTTCATTCGGAATATGATCCTCAGAATAAGGAGCAGAGTCAGCGGGGAGAGAACAAATCAGATCAGCGAAAACGAGTGATTTCTTTGATTTGGCAGCAGTAAAGTCCAAATCAAACTCTTGGAAGATAACATTCCACTTTGATTATTTCCCCCCCAGCAACTATCGAGACAGAATATAGGTCATGGGGTTACAATCAGAAATCACGGTTACCATCTGTAAAAGGATATAATGACGAAAACGCTGGATAGCCTGGACCACAGCTAGCGCTAACTTCTCAACATGTGCATAATGCTTTTGAGGGTCGAGAAGGTTTCGAGACAAGTAGTAAATAACATGCTCATTTTCGTCATCATCATCTTGAACCAAAACCATGGCGATCATACTAAAGGAGGCAGCTAGATAGAGGGTAAAATCACGATGATAATTCATAGGACGTAATAGAGGAGCATTGACAAGCAACGTCTTAAGCGTATAAAAATATTGTTGAGCAATCTCATCCCAACAGAAAGGGACATCCTGTTTTAAAAGTCGTGTGAACCCTTTGGCTACTTCGGCATAATTCAGGATAAAACAACGTAAGAAATTTTCTTTCCCTTGTAAACTTTGGAGCTGGTGTAATGAGGATGGAGAGGGGAGATTAAAAATAGCCTCAACCTTAAGCGGATCAAGGCGAATTCCGTCTTTGGATACAATAAACCCTAAAATTCTACCGGAATCGACGCAAAAGACACATTTATGCAGATTAAGCCGAATGTTGTAGCGTCTACAATGAAGAAATATCTGGCGGAGATGGTCTAGATGGTCTTTTCGCACAGCTGAATGAGCCGGAAGGTCATCCAGGTATGGTTGAAAAATATGACAAATATCGTGAAAGGCATAAGACATCGCACGCTGGAATGTATCCCCAACAGTATTCAAGCCAAAACAGAGTTTCTTATATGCAAACATTCCCCAAGGACAGATAAAAGCAGTCTTGTGTTGATCAGATGGGAGAATGTTGATCTGATTATAGCCAGAAAATCTGTCCATGAGGGAAAAAATCTCACTCCCCACACAATCTTCAATGATCTGATCAATGAAAGGGGTGGGATAGTTATCCTTAGGACAGACCCGATTAATATCGCGATAGTCAACACAGACGCGAATTTCTCCCTGCTTCTTATCCATAGGAACAATGTTAGAAACACACTCTGTCAAAGGGATTGGATAAATGAAACCCTCTTTGAGAAGTTTTTCAACTTCAGCTTTTATGGCGGCGGCTTTTCCAGGATGCACTGGACGAAGATGTTGGCAAACAGGCTTCACAGAGGGGTAGGTGGGAATCTCGTGCACCACAATAATAGGATCAATTCCAGGCATCTCTTCATAAGACTAGGCGAAAACATTACGAAATTCGCGAAAGAGGCTAGTATACACTTGGACTTCATCGAAAGAGAAAGTGACTCCGACATGGATGTTCTCGACAATTTCTGGTTTCACGGAAATTTCGATAGGCATCGTCTGGGTGATGTTACTCAAGTTACCTTCAGTGAAGACTTTGTGAGTCAAGATAGGCATTTGAAGTGGAAGAGAAGGAACTTGAGATGCAAAATGCTCAAGACAATTAGACATTTCCCTGAGGCCATGGATAAACGAGGAACAATGATGCCCAACACTCCACGGTAGCTCTTCAAGAGACATGGTTTCCATGATAGCCTCATCGGATGGTAACACTTCTTTCAAAGGATCAGGCGAATCTGTATCACCGAGCCAGGGGGATTGAGAATAAACATCAAGAGACATGCTCAAAGGAGTGTCTTTAGAAGGGGGAGAATCTGATGCAGCTACAAGCTCGCAATAATTGATTTCAATTGGACTAAGCGGCATCGAATCCCCAAATGAATCAACCTGTTTAGGTAAAGGGAAAATCCACGGGTCATTCGACCGGGAGATCATATTAACTTGAACGGTATTTGGTGGCGAAAGGGTAAAGATACCCATGAGGGCGGGATCTTTGAAAAGACCCGGCCCTATGCTATCGAAGGTGTTAGCCCCCCTATGGAATTCTTGACAAGCAAGTTGGGGGCTAGATTATAGTGGAGCCTTCAAGGAATGCTTTTCCCTTGGAAACCCATCCTCCTTGAAGTCTCTGAGTGCTGCGCCTAATACAAATCCTATCTGCTGATCCATTCCTGGAGGGCCTCTTGTTCCCCTTTGTACCCCTGCAAAATGGCCCTTTCTCCCCTTTTTCCTCCTTCTGTCAAAATACCTGTGTTCCCCCCTATTAACACCCTAAACCCCCTCTAAAATCCCTACACCCTTTGTTTGCCCAAATTCCCCCTCCATCTCCCTATCGTTGCCCTTGGCTGGCATCAAGACACTTTGGAAATGGGCCAAAAATCATAAATTTCATTGAAAATGGGTTAAAAACCCACTTCCGACCATACCATAGGCCTCCGCCCCTTTCCTGCTAGCCCCGCGCACCTTCACCCTCCACAAAACCCATCGCTGTGACCGGGTTCTAACACTAAAGGGCGCTTACCAGATTTATTCATCGGGCGCATCCTCGACCGTCGATCCTGACAGATCGGACGGCCAACATTTAATCCCGCAGGCGCCTGTTGTTTCCCGCGTTCATTTTCTCATCGCGCGATCGTCGTTCATTCCTCCGTCAGATCAACGGTCCACAGCCCTTCCGCCCTGTGGACCCCACCGCACACTATTCCAAAACCGCCTGTTTATTTCGCACCGCTCATGTGCGGAGGGCGGTTTTCCCTCGTTGGCCAGCGATTCCACTTAGCTACCGCCACCTGTCCTCCTGTACAATTTCAAAACCTCCAATCCCGCCCGTTAACTCCATCCCCCGCGCATTATCTTCCGGACATGGATGCCAAGCGAAACCACTGTAGACCGTCCGATCTGGGACGGACCATCCAACGGCCATCACCCGCCCAAGATGCACAATGTTTAATGAAGTTGCATGCGCGATAGCTCATGCCATGGCCCGCCGTCCGTCGTCCTCCACCGTCGATCTCCACCACGATCAATGGTCCAGATCTGCTCATCCGCCACTGACTTTTCCACTGCCCCCGGTCCCGCCACGTCATCTCCACGTGCACCCTCTGTACTTCCTTCCATTCCATGGCATATAATTAGTACATTTCGTGTTTTTTCAACGTTTTTCGTTCGTTTTTTCCGCTCTGTAGACCGCCAACCTCTACCAGAGCGATTTTCATCGTTTCCGCCGCAAATTTCTCCTCCATTTCGCTTGCATGGTCATTTCCTCCATCCACATTGCACCCATTTCCCCCATCTGTGATTTCCTTCGCAGGTTTCGTGTTCTTGCAGGTTTATCAGAGGCAGAAAACCGCCATGATGCATACGTACCTCTTCAATGGCGTGTTTCGCAGACAGAGAGCTGATTTGAGAGCTGGTACCACAGTGAAACGTCAAGAAAGGTGGCGGAGATATAAATTTTATCAAAGGACAGGTTTT
Source organism: Pinus albicaulis (assembly GCA_034641835.2). Lineage (NCBI taxonomy): Eukaryota > Viridiplantae > Streptophyta > Pinopsida > Pinales > Pinaceae > Pinus > Pinus albicaulis. Next base: position 660,948,418 of record CM076584.1, on the reverse strand, counting down.
GAAAATCCACAACCCTATCCGGCGCCATTAAAGCCCAGATCTTGCAGAATCGAAACATTGATGGAGCAGTAGGAAAACCAGCTTATGATTATATTTTTCAATGCTCAAGACTGAAGATTTGGATCCATAATGCAGCAGTTTCAGAGGCAAAGTACCAGATTCAAAACCCCGAAGGTCAATCAGAATTTTAATGCACAAAGAGATCGTACCACCAGGGTTTCCTTCAGCAGCAGAATGTTTTTTTAAAGAAGAGGACAAATTATAGGGCGGCCATACAGTTTTTATTATGCACGATGTCCCCAAAGGAATTTCCACCCTAACAGCAGTTCAAAACTGCCAGAGCATTTATACGGCAGACTTCTCAGTAGTTTATTTTATTTTTGTTCAAAAGCACTAGGAGTACTACAGCCAAAATACGTCAAGATCATATCCAGAGAAGATCACTCTTTCACAAGGGAGGTGACAGAGATTAAATACACAGTAATCAAACAGAATGGGTTTCAGCCTTGCATTCATTTTTGTGTTTAATGTTACATTTAGTGTTCACCTACCCCCTCAGTCGATATTATGTTCATCCTCCACTATAAAACACAGAAGGAAAACATTGTAAAGGTTGTTGGTTGTTGATGAGATATCAGTGGAACGCAAGAATTTTCCTCTTGAGACAAGTTCTCTGTGTAATATTGTAAGATAGGCTGAGATTTGATGTATTCAGAATGAATGTTCAAGCTATGGGCTATGATGTACCTGATTGGTGTTGTTTTTAATATGACAAGCATATTTCTTTGGATCCTGATCTAAAGCAGCTGGTGATGTTTTCTTATCTCTGTGTATGATTTCATTTCATTCCATTTCTACTGGCTCGCATCAGAAGTTTGGCATAAGATTTACCCTTGATAGGTACCTTATGTTGCTGCTCTCCCAGCCCTTTATGTTTTCTGCTTATATGTGTATCTGAATATTGATTTCAATTGATTTAACCAGTGTAGTGGATGTTATTTCCTGCTCTCTTAAGTATGAATTAATGAGATCTATGTTTATATGTTCTTGTTAGGATTTAGTTGGATGAGTTGAGAACACTGGGAGGTCTAGAACCCTATATCTACCTCACTAGTATCTTTCCATCTTTATTAATTCTTTGTAAGATCCCTTGTTTCACCTCTGGTTTTGTCCAAGCAGGTCTGGAGTTAAATGACCTCTGAACTGATCTATAGACAGAATTGGATGGTTCTCCTTCATTCATTTTCAGTCCTTAATGTTCCATTCCGCCAATCATCCTTTAAGATCCAAATTCTCTAGATGACTAGCCCAACTGAAAGCTTGCACATTGATTACAAATAAATCCTTTCTTAACTCCATTGCCCAATGGCCTTCATGTTCTATGAATTGTCTACCTTTGCCTAAATTGCCTTTTTTCTCATCCTTGTCTTATATTGGACCTTCCTTTCCTGATTCCAAAAAACCAAACATAAACAACCAAACAAACAACCCTGAGCCTATAACTAGCCTAAAATCATAACTTAGAGCTTCAAAGACAAACACCTTTGACAAGCACAGAGAAATCCCTCTCTAGACCTAGGAGGGCTAGATCCTAAGGTCTGAAAGTGGTTCTATGTTGTCTCATCTTTTGGTCTTGTCAACCTGGCCAAAACATGGGAACCCCAACATAATGGCGACTCACACTGGAAACTATTCTGAGTGCATTTCACCTTAAACATCCTTAGAGACTCAGAAGCTTAGAACTCGGTTAGGTTGACAGTAAGTCACTCCTTTCCTGAATCGAACTCCATTTTTGAGTGTCCGTCATACTCTTAGACAGAGCCTGGAAAGGGCCAGGTAGCCTCCGGATCTCACACTCTTCGGAGGTGACATATCTGGTAAATGCCCTCCCAGTCAATCTCTAGTTGGAGTTTGCTGTTTTTAGGAGATTCCTGAGAGGTGATAGTGCCTGAGCACTATGGCGGACAGTGTGACCCCTTGGATACACCCTAAAACCCTCCACCTGGCGACTCCATTGCTCCTAAACGAAAAGACTCCACTGGTGATAAGTAGGCATGCTGATTATCTTGGGTTCACAATAGACTCCACTTGGAGACCAGCCTCTGAGACAACATCAACCACAATAGAAGCAACAAGTAGGGTTAAGCTGCTTGGCTAGGAAACAACATTCTGGCTTCCAGAACCATTCACACAAGAGCTTATCCCAACCCTGACCCACCTGAAATAGTTGACAATCCAGAGAGTATCCTCAAGGGAGCTCCTACACCTAAAAGAACAACTATTTCCAGCCACATTCATAGAGCTAACTCCACACCAGAAGACCTAACAACTCTATCAATTTTTCTCCCTGACCTAGACCTACCTAATAGGCTACCAAGAGTTAGGTCATTCAATCACCTAGACCAGCTAGACCTTGAAACTCACAGTACACCATCTCATAGTGGTCAACACTCTAGGGACAGAGGGACCCCTCCATCTACACCACCTAATACTCAATTCATTCAAAACTTGGGGCTCCCCCACCCTAGATCTGCTCAGCAGACTTCTGCTGGCCTTAATATCCCTGTCATCCAAATACCAGTTTCTCAAGCCAACCCTATACCTCACCAGAAAATTATTATGGCAGCTTGGTATGCACCTGTAGTTTTGCCTCAACCCTTGTTACCCTTGCCCAATGATTATCAGTCAAAAATCCCACACTTCACTGCTAAAGAATCCATCACAGCCCAGCAACATGTAGATAAGATGGAGGATTCTTTTGACTATATGGAAATTGATGATGAAACAATCAAAATGAGAATCTTTGCCCAAAGCTTAGGGGGTGATGTAAAGAAATGGTTCAAAATTTTACCTCCTGGAAGTATCCAAGATCTCCCCGCGTTATATCAGAACTTCATAGACAAATGGGAGGTAAGAGAAAACCCTCGCCAGCTCCTAGCAGACTACATGTCCCTTAAGAGGAACGTAGGAGAGAGTGTCCACGATTACACCACTAGATTCAACAGCATTTACAATGCTCTCCCTCCACACATGAAACCTCCACAAGGGATGGCCCTGGCTAAATATCCTGTTGGATTCGATGCTGACATGGCCTACGAGCTTAGAGATAAAGAGTATAACACATTGGAAGACATGCAGAAAGGAGCCATAACCATAGAAGCAAACTTGATGGAAAAAAGGGCAAGATTAAAAGCTGAGAAAAGGGTAACATACAGGGATGACAATGTAGCTTCCACATCTGATCCCAAATATGATAGACTGTCTAAAAACATGGAAGAGCTACAACAAATGATAAAAAGGATGGTTTTCCAAAACAAAAATCAAAACCAAAACCAGAACGTTAGAAGAAATAATGCTGCTCCCAACAGACAAAGAGAGTCAGATCAACAAGTTGTTCCCCCATTTCAAGAAAACTTTTTAGATGAATATGAGGGGATCATTGAAGAGTCTGAAGGGAATGGAATAAACTTGTTCGAAACAGAAGACTCAGTCCTTAACTGTGATTCAGGGGAAGATCAGCCCTCACCTTCATACTGGGATGAGGAATGGTTAGAAATTGAGGATTACAGATTAGGATTTGAAAATTCCATGTTACAGGTTAGAGAACAATATGAACTTAGGAGCAAAAAGAACCAAGATACTTCCAAAACCAAAGCTCCTGAGGTTACCATCAAGAAAAGGCCTGATAAAACTTCTAAAGCATCTGCTGCAAATGACAAATCAGCAGCTGAAAGTTCTGGTAAACATAAGGAGGAGGACAACCAGAAGAATGAAAAGCAAAGTCAACCAACCAGCAGCACTAGCACAGTAGTTAGTGCTCCTGATAAAACGATTCCTGACCCTGAACATAGTGATAAATCGCAAAATGATTTAGCTACTAAGGCAGTAGCAAATAAAACAGAGTTAAGCACTCCAAAGACCCAGTCCACTTTCAATTTGGAGATTGAGATTGCCAAAATCAAAATCTCTGTACCATTATCTGAACTGGCCACTCAGAATGTATATAAAGGCCAAATTTTGAAAGCATTGAATTTAGGGGAAAACAATGACACTGTAAATTTGAATGATGATCAACCTGCCCTCCTGTTTGGCCCAAAGATTGAGGGAAAGTTTCAGGAAGGGGTAGTTCCACCTTTTTATATCAGTCTTAATATTCATGACAAAATACTCCACAATGCCATGCATGATTCTGGAGCTTCACACAATTTAATGCCTAAGGTAGTGATGGAAAATTTATGCCTAGAAATAACACGACCTTACAAAGATCTATATTCGTTCAATTCTAGCAGAGTAAAATGCCTAGGCCTAATCAAAGACTTATGTGTGAGCTTGAACCAGATCCCAGCTAAATGTATGGTCATGGATGTAGTGGTGGAGATGTGCCACCCAAGTATGGCATGCTATTGTCAAGATCATGGGGAGCCAAACTGCAAGGAACAATGCAAATGGATCGCTCATATGCCACTATTCCTCTATTTGGCCAACTGAGAAGACTCTATAGAGAGTCCCAGATGAAATTCCTAGTCAGTAGCCCCGAGAAGCCTGAAAATTAACCATTATACTCTGTACACACAGACCTGGATTCTTTCATTCTTTACAACGACCAATCCTTAGGAGAGCCAGAATCTGAATGCATAAATACAAGCAAGAACACAGAACCCATGGACTTTAGCGTAATGGCTACCCTAGAAGAATACGATGAAGAAAACCATGGGCAGGATACTGAAAATGAAACTCTGAGCGAACCTGAAACAGAAACAGAACGTAAACAGCAGAATAGCCAACTCTTTGAACTCCACACATGTCATGAAGAACAAGATAACCCACAACCTAGTATAGTCACCCCAACGCGACATAATGGCGAGCCCCTATGGGAAATGAACTTCGATGGGTCCTGTACTAGGCAAAACGCTGGAGCGGGGGTGTGGCTACGTAACACAGAAAATGACCACGCAGAGAGCCATGCTGTGAATCTGCATTTCAAATGCATGAATAATATTGCAGAATATGAGGCTCTCATCTTGGGTCTGAATCTATTGAAAAGATTAGAAGCCCATAGGATAGCCGTGAGAGGAGACTCTGAGTTAGTAATCAAACAAGTGAATGGTGAATATGCAGCAAACATCTGACTTAGATCATCACAGAAAAGATGCCATGATCTTGTTGAAAAACCTTTTGTAGAATGAATTGGTCTTTTATTCCAGAGGTGGGCAGTTGTTGCTAATGGATTGGCACTGCGGCTGATTTTCATATCCTAAGACTCCCCCTGACTTAAAAATCATCATTTAGACCAAGTTCAGACCTGCAGTGCCAGACAATGAAAAATATTGGCAGGTTTTTGAAGGAGACAAATAGATTGAAGATTTCCTGGTGGGCAGAAATGAGTTTGAATTTTCTAATTCCGACTCAAAATGCGGCATTCTTCGTAGGATCCCCTTGAGGAGACGAAGAGAAACACCTTCTAACATGAAATAAGCACCTTTGCAGAAGAGCGGAAATACAACCGAAAAAGGTGAAAACGAAGAAAATGAGGCGAGTGTTGCAGGCCAAAGATAAGAACATACCCAGAGGCCTAGCACCCCTAGAGGACCTTTTTGACTTTGATGACGTAGAAAAAAAGCCCACTATAGAACATGCAGACTCGGACATAGAAGAATGCAACATAGGCACTAAAGATAAGCCTAAAATGATTAAGCTAGCTAAGTCTATACCTGCAAACATGAAGCAGGAATACATCGACCTGTTTAAGGAATTTATTGATGTTTTTGCATGGAGCTATGAAGACTTAAAGGCCTATGACACCAACATCATACAACACAAGATACCCTTGAAGGAAAATCAGAAGCCTTTCAGACAAAAACTCCGTAGGATCAATCCGAAACAATTGCCTGCAGTAGAGAAAGAGATCAAAAAGATGTATGATGCAGGCATAATAGTCCCTGTAAGGTTTTCTGATTGGGTGTCAAACTTAGTGGCTGTGAGAAAGAAAACAGGGGAGATCAGACTATGCATAGACTTCAGAAACCTCAACAGAGCCTCCTTGAAAGACAACTACCCTTTTCCTAGAATGGAACATATCCTACAGAAGGTAGTGGGCTCTAAGAGAATCTCCCTGCTTGATGGTTTTTCAGGATACAATCAAGTCCTTGTACTCCCAGAAGATCAACTCAAAACAGCTTTTACCACTCCATGGGGCACCTTCATGTATGTGAAGATGCCTTTCGGACTGATGAATGCTGGGGCTACCTTCCAGAGAGCGATGGATATAGCTTTCTCAGATGAGATAGGATACTTCATAGTTATCTACTTGGATGATTTGACTGTCTTTTCTAAAACTGAAGAAGAACACCTGAAACATCTGAGGAAAGTTTTTGAAAAATGTAGAAGGTACGGTCTATCCTTAAATCCTAAGAAAACTATGTTTGGGATGCAAGAAGGTAAACTTCTTGGTCACATTATATCTGAGAAAGGGATTAGGATAGACCCACAGCGAGTTGAGGGAATACTTCAAATCTCACACCCGAGAAACATCAAATAACTATAGTCCTTCATCGAGAAGATCAATTTCCTTAGGAGATTCATTCCCAATCTAGCTGAGCACATTTAGGAAAATGACCAACATGCTGAAGAAAGGTGTAGGAATTAAGTGGATTGTTGAAGCCAAGAAATCTTTTGAGTCAGTAAAGCTTGCACTCACTCAAGCCCCAGTTCTTATCAGCCCAAATTTCTCAAAATATTTCTTGATTTTCTCATTTGCCTCCCAGCATACAGTGGCTGCGGTTTTACTGCAGAAAAATTCAAAAGGAAATGAACAGCCAATTACCTTCTTTAGCAAAGCCTTAAGGGATGCACCCTTGAAGTACAACATTATGGAAAAGCAGGCCTATGCCCTGGTAAAGGCCTTAAAAGACTTTAGGGTGTACATTCTGCATTCTCACACCATTGCTTATGTGCCAAATATAGTGGTCAAAGATATCTTGTCCCAAGACCCTGATGGGAAAAGGGGCAAATGGATTGCTACAATCTTGGAATACGACCTTGAAATAAAACCTACCAAGCTGATCAAAGGTCAAGGCCTGGCCCAGTTAATGGCTGAATCAAACTTGCAGGCCCTTGACATTAACATGATAAATGCCTTAGATGAGCAGGAAGGATTGCCCCATCCAACTGTTGAGGAGCAGTTTCAGAACTCTCCTTGGTACTCTGATATCCTTTATGTGCTCACCCATCTCAATGCCCCTCCAGGACTATCCAAAACCAAGGCCAGATTCATAAAACTCAAAGCTAGAAATTACTGCATTTTGAATGAAAACCTATATTGGAAAAATCCAAATGGCCTATTGTTGAAATGTTTGTCCGAAACTGAAGCTAAAAGAATCAAACAAGAATTCCATGTTGGAGAATGTGGAGGCCACCTGAGTTGGAAAGCCACTGCAAATAAGATACTCAGGGCTGGTTACTAGTGGCCTACACTCTTTAGTGATGTCCAAAAAATGATAATCGCTTGTCACAAATGCCAAATCTTCAAAGGCAAAAGAAAGCTCCTCCCCCTCCCTTTACAACCTATCACCGTAGAAGGTCCCTTCATGCAATGGGGCCTAGACTTTATAGGAGAAATTCATCCTACCTCCTCTGGACAACATAAACGGATCCTAACTGCTACAGATTACTTTACTAAATGGATAGAAGCCATACCCACTAGGAATTCCACTGATTCTATCATCATTAGGTTCCTAGAAGATTACATCCTTTCTCGGTTTGGCTTCCCAAGAAAAATAATCACTGACAATGCTGCTGCTTTCGGATCAAAGAGAATGGTTGATTTCTGCCACAGGTATGGAATAGCCCTTGGTCATTCAACTGCCTACTACCCTCAGGGTAATGGATTAGCTGAATCATCAAATAAAAGCCTGGTCACAATCATCAAGAAGCTGCTGGAAGAGAACAGAAAGTCATGGCACAAAAATTTGGTATATGCTTTGTGGGCTGACACGCTCACCACGAAGAAATCTATTGGCATGTCACGATTCCAGCTGGTTTATGGAACAGAAGCAGTTTTTCCTACAAGCCTTGGAGTTCCAGTAATCAAACTTGTCCAGGAGATCCAATTAGAGGAAGACAACATGATAAGAAGAATCAATGAAACTATCCATCTGCAACAAACGAGGGAGCAGGTTTATAGCAGAGCAGTCAAAGTGCAGGAAAGCATAAAGAGGCAGTTTGACAAAAGAGCCAAAGCTTCAGATTTCAAAGTTGGGGACAAGGTTCTGAAATGGGATTCGAGGAGAGAGGACAAAGGCAAACATGGTAATTTTGACAACTTGTGGCAAGTTCCATTCATCATCCAGGCCACTGTGGGTCCTAATGCATTTTTCTTACAAGAACTTGATGGTACAGAGCTGTTTGGGGGTCCTTTCAATGGCAGGATGCTCAAACACTACCTTTGCTAATTTTCATTTCCAGTTCCATTTCCATTGTACATACCATTGCAGTTTTACTTTCAAGAAAGCAGAAAAAATGTTTCAAAAAACAGAAGAGAAAGGAGAGGTTCAAACATGCTCAAAACTCGAACCTCCGAAAGGCAAAAAGGTGGGTCAAACGTGATCAAAATCTGAGCCAAAAGAAGCAGAATAGATGGTCCTAACATGCTCAAAACCTGGACCAGCAGTGAAAAAAAGAATCAACTCTAGCATGCCCAAAACCAGAGCTGAAATGAACAAAGGAAGTGACTCTAATTTTCTCAAAACCTGAGTCACAAGAAAAGAAGGATGTTTTAAAACTGCAGATTTCATGCCTTCACAGTTTTGTTTTCAGTTTTCCACAAGTCTTCGCTCCAGCAAGTCAGACAGTCTAATCCTGGCTTGGCTATTTTTCAATTTCCTGTCTTATAATGTAGGAGAAGAAATATGTTGGACAGTTTAATCCCAGCAGATGTTAGATTAGGTAGAGAAGCATATGAGGCCAATTGTCTAATCGGGTCTCATGGAGCAATAAGGGTAGATTTAGAATAGGTTTGTTTGTGTTTTAAGAATAAATGTAAGGGTCTGCTAGTTCAAATTCACCCAAAGGGGAAAATTGTTAGGACTGTAGTTTGGGTAGGTAGTATTGTTGGGGAAAGTCTTTCTGCCGATGTTTCTATCATATTGTGGCAGCTAAAAATTGAAGAAGGAAAGGGATGTGCCAAGCAGCAGGCATCTGGCCTACTCCAAAGATCATTTCTGGTTTCTTGACTCCTTCAAGAAGAAGCCATCCCCATGTGGAGCCACTGTTAGCCCCCTTATGAAATTCTTGACAGCAAGCTGGGGGCTAGATTATTGTGGAGCCTTCAAGGAATGATTTTTGCCTAAAAACCCATCCTCCTTGAAGTCTCTGAGTGCTATGCCTAATATAAATCCTATCTGCTGATCCATTCCTGAAAGGCCTACTGTTTCCCCTTGTACCCCTGTAAATATTCCCTTTCTTCCCTTTTTCCTCCTTCTGTCAAAATACCCTTGTCCCCCTCTATTTCCCCCCTATCAATCCCCTAAGTTCCCCTTTAAATCCTATTCTTACCCTTTGACTGCCCTTTTTCACCCTTCATCCCCTTATCGTTGCCCTTGGCTGGCCTTAAAACACTTTGGAAATGGGCCAAAAATCATAAATTTCATTGAAAATGGGTTAAAAACCCATTTTCGAATCATAAAATAGGCCTAAGCCCCCTTCTCCGCTAGCCCCACTCCGTTCCTCTCCATATAAGCCCGCGCCGTAACTAATCTATAACCCCCAAAGGCGCTTGTTATGTTTGTTCTTCGGGCGCGATTACAGCCGTCGATCTGCACAGAACGGACGGCGATTGCCTCCCCCGCAGCCTCCGTCAATTTCTCCGTTCATCACCCGTCGCCGCATCTCCACCGTCCGTTTAAAGCCAGATCTGACGGTCCAGTATGTACCTGCTTCTGCGAGTCCCGCCGCGCAATAGCACAAAACCGCCCGGTTTATTTCACACCACCCTCACGTGCTTGGCGGTTTTCCCCTGTAGCCCAGCAATTCCACTCACCTTTCGACACGTATCTTCTGTACAACTCCAAAACCACCCATCCCCCGCGCATTATCTGTCGACCACAGATGTCCAGCGAAATGACCTTCGACCGTCCAATCTGGGACGGGTGATCCAACGGTCATCACCCGCCCAAGATGCACGATGTTTAATGAAGTTGCACACGCGATAACCTATGCCATGTCCCGCCGTCCGTCGTCCTCCGCCGTGGATCTCCGCCACGATCAACGGTCCAGATTTGTTCACCTGCCGCTGACTTTTCCTCTGCCTCCCGGTCTCGCCACGTCATCTCCATGTGTACCTTCCGTACCTCCGCCCATTTCATCACGTATAATTGGTTTATCTTCGTGTTCTTTAAGGTTTTGCATTCGAATGTTACTCTGCGTTCCGCCAACCACCCGCCAGAGCGTCTTTCACCATTTCTTCTACATTTTTTCCGCCCAGGTCACCGTTTACACGACCATTCTCCTCCTCCACAATCATTCACCACCCCGTCCATGATTTTCTTCACAGTTTTTGTGTTTTTGCATGGTTATCGATGGTTAATAGCCGCCATGATGCACATCTATGCTACAAGGACAGAGAAATCAGAGAAGATAAGTTACAGAGGCAAGATTTGTAAAAATAACGACCCGGGAAGGTGAAGACAGGACTTGCATTAAATAAGGGCAGAATCCAACTCTGAAAATACCCCTGTGCCATTAAAAGCCCGAGCTAGCCTGTCAGAAGTAGAAATGGAGCGGCAAAGTGTTTCAGTACAAAGCAAAGGAGATTAAGGCACGCTAATGAAGATCCTGAGCCTTAAATCAGCGGTTTAGAAGGCAAAGCACCAGTTGAGGACCCCGAGGATCGATCAAAAGGTCCTGAGCACAAGCAAAAGGTAACATTAGGGTTTATTAATCAGCAGAATGTTTTTCTTCATCAAGTACAGGTCATCCATACAGCTTTTATTATGCACAATGTCCCTGAAGGAATTTCCACCCTAACAGCAGTTCAAAACCGCTAGAGCATTTATATGACAGGCCTCTTAGTAGTTTATTTCATTTTGTTCAAAGCACCATGAGTACTACAGCCAAAAGATGTCAAGATCATATCCGGAGAAGATCACTCTTTCACAAGGGAGGTGACAAAGATTAAATACACAGCAGTTAAAAAGAATGGGTCTCGACCCTGCATTCATTTTCGTATTTAATATTACATTTAGTGTTCACCTACCCTCTCAGTCGATATTCTGTTCATCCTCTACTATAAAACACAGAAGGAAGAGATTGTAAAGGTTGTTGTTGGTGGTTGATGAGATATCAGTGAAACGCAAGCATTTTCCTCTTGAGACAAGTTCTCTATGTAATATTGAAAGATAGGTTGAGATTTGATGTATTCAGACTGAATGTTCAAGCTATGGGTTATGATCTACCTAATTGGTGTTGTTTTTAATATGACAAGCATGTTTCTTTGGATCTTGATCTAAAGAAGCTGGTGATGTTTTCCTATCTCTGTGTTTGATTTCATTTCATTCCATTTCTACTGGCTCGCATCAGAAGTTTGGCATAAGATTTACCCTTGATAGGTACCTTATGTTGCTGCTCTCCCAGCCTTTTATGTTTTCTGCTTATATGTGTATCTGAATATTGATTTCAATTGATTTAACCAGTGTAGTGGATGTTTTTTCCTACTCTCTGATGTATGAATTAATGAAATCTATGTTTAGATGTTCTTGTTAGGATTTATGGATGAGTTGAGAACACTGGGAGGTCTAGAACCCTGTCTCTACCTCACTAGGATCTTTCCATCTCATTAAACCTTTCTAAGATCCCTTCTGTTAAACTTATCCTTGTTTTTCCTTGGAGTTGCTAAAGCAGACCTGGAGTTAAATGACCTCTAGTCCGATCTATAAGCAGCCCCTTTGTCCCCCTTTGAGAGCTGTCTCTGAGTACGTCCAAGCAGGTCTGGAGTTAAATGACCTCTGACCTGATCTATAGACAGAAATTTGGCTGTCTTTCCTTCTTTCCCTCTCACTCATTTTCAGTCCTTAATGTTCCATTCCATCAATCATCTTTTAAGATCCAAATGCTCTAGATAACTAGCCCAACTAAAAGCTTGCACATTGAACACAAGTAAACCCTTTCTTGACTCCATTGCCCAATGGCCTTGATGTTCCCTGAGTTATCTATCTTTGCCTAGTTTCCTCTTTGCTCATCCTTGTCTTATATTGGACCTTTCTTTCCTGATTCCCAACAACCAAACACAAACAATCAAACAAACAAACCCTGTGCCTATAACTAGCCTAAAACCTTAACATTTGAGCTTCAAAGACATAAAACCTTTGACTATCATAGAGAGATCCCTCTCTGGACCTAGGAGGGATAGATCCTAAGGTCTCGAAGTGGTTCTCTATGTTGTCTCATCTTTGGTCTTGTCAATCTGCAAACATGGAAATCAACGGTTTAGACTATGGTCTAATCATAGATTTGAAAAAGGTAAAGCTTCCTCATAAAGTGAGCTTTAAGTATGGGTTTAACCATAGGCTTCGAAAGAGAGTGATTTTACACATGAAGTTTAATTACTTGGGGTTTATAACCATAAGGGGACTGAATTAATATCTCAAATCTCAGATTTGAGATATTAAAGCTTCCAGATTTATTTTTGAAATTGCCAGGTTGATAAATATTGTGAGTTTGCCGGATTTAAAATTATTTGGGACAAAAAACTGAGAGTACAAGTTTTATATGCACATGAAGAGTGTGATAGTGGATTGAGAGGTTAGCCTGGGCATGTGCATCACACTCCTAGAAGGGATAGCCTCTATCCACTTGGTGAAATAATCAGTGGCATTAAGGATCCACTTATGCTGAGAAGATGAGGTGGGGTGAATTTCTCCAATAAATTCCAAACCCCATTGTTGAAAGGGAGCCTAAACACTAATGGGATGCAAAGGTAAAGGTAGGAGTTTTCTCTTGCCATAAAAAATTTGACACTTATGGCAAGTCATGACTAGTTTTTGGGTATTAGGGAAAAGGGTGGGCCAATAATAGCCAGCTCTAAGAATCTTGTTTGATGTGGTTTTCCAAAAAAGATGTCCTCCACACTCTACCTCGTGCAACTCATGCATGATTTTTCCTGCATTATTCTCAAGAAAACATTTAAGCAATATGCCAAAAACATTCTTCCAATACAGAACTCCATCTAAAATGCAGAATTTTAAAGCTTTTTGTTTCAAAAATATAGCTTTTGTCTTTGATAAAGAAGGAGGGGTATTGAGATAAAGAAGCACATATATGATATCAGCATACCAAGATGAATTCAGAAATATTTCTTCAATGTATGGAGCAGTGAATTCTTCCTATTCTTCTAAAACATCAACCATATTCATATCTAATGCTTGGAAATTTGATTTAGCCATGAGTTTTGCTAATCCTTGTCCTTTAACTAGCTTGGTGGGTCTGATTTCTAAATCACACTCGAAGATAATAGCAATCCATTTCCCCCTTTGACCATCAGGGTCTTTATTTATAATGTCCTTGACAACTGTATGTGGGACAAAAGCAATGATATGGGTATGCAAAATGTAGACTCTGAAATCTTTTAATGCTTTTATCAAGGCTAAGGCTTGTTTCTCCATGATGTTATACTTGAGGGGAGCATCTCTTAATGCTTTACTAAAAAAGGCTATTGGTTGTTCTTGGCCCATGTTATTCTTTTGCAACAACACTACAACGATGGTGTGTTCAGATGCAAATAAAAAAATGTAGAAATCCTTGGTGAAATCAGGACTGATGAGAACTGACATTTGAGTGAGACCTTGTTTCACTAGTTCAAATGACTGTTTGGCTATTGAGGTCCATTTAACTCCTGTCTCCTTTTTTAGCATGTTTGTGATATTCCTTAAAATTTCAACAAGGTTGGGGATGAACCTTCTCAAAAAGTTGATCTTCCCAATGAAAGATTGCAACTCCTTGATATTCCTAGGATGCCTGATTTTCAATATTCCTTAAATTCTTTTGGGATCTACTTTGATTCCTTCTTCAGAGATTATGTGGCCTAGGATTTTTCCTTCTTGGAGACCAAAGAGTGTTTTTCTGGGATTCAAAGATAAGCCATATTCACTACATTTCTCAAAAAAATTTCTCAAATCGACTAAGTTCTCTTTATCATTTTTGGAGTAAACAATGATATCATCAAGGTAAATGATTATGAAATAGCCCATGTCTTCTAATAAATCTATGTCCATGGCCCTTTGGAATGTGGACCCTACATTCATCAAACCAAATGGCATTTTAACATACATGAATATACCCCAAGGTGTGGTAAAGGCAGTTTTTTTTTATCACTTGGGAGTACTAGCACTTGGTTGTAGCCTGAAAAACCATCCAAGAGTGGTATCCTTTTAGATCCAACCACCTTTTGGAGTATGTGATCCATCTTAGGAAAGGGATAATTATCTTTCAGGAAGGCTTTGTTTAGATTTCTAAAGTCAATGCAAAGCATAATCTCCCTGGTCTTCTTTCTAACAGATACAAGGTTGGAAACCCACTCTGAGTATCTAATGGGAATTATGATCCCAACAACATACATATTTTTTATCTCTTTCTCAACTAAAGGTAATAAAACAGGTTTTATCCTTCTTAGTTTTTGTTTGGAAGGTTTCTGATTTTCTTTAAGAGGAATTTTGTGTTGAATAATGCTGGTATCATATGATTTCAGATCTTTGTACCCCCATGCAAACACATCTTCAAACTCTTTGAAAAGTTCAATATATTCATGTTTTATATGAGTAGGAAGAGTGTTATATAACTTGATCATTTTGGGTTCATTCATGCTGCCTATGTTATGTTCTTCTACATTAGTTTTTGTAGGTTCCATATTTTGTTTTTTAGCTACATCATTGAAGTCAAAAATCTCCTCTAATGGTGTAAGGCCCCTTGGTATTGAATTGTCTTTGCATTGTAAAACCTCAAGGTCCTTTTGGTTTGGATTGTCAAGTAATTCTTCCTTAAAAAGATGTTCAAATTGGTTTATATCAGTAGTAGAGGACAAATCTATTATGTGGACTTGTTTTTCATGAAAACAATCTTCTTCATGGCTTGAGCTAGGCGTTGGTACAACAAAATCATTTTTAGATTGCATAAAATCATCAATGTGTTTATCACCCTCAAACACTTGCAAATAGTTTTCATTTTTAGGTAATGTAGGCCGATTTTTTACTTTGACAGTGAATAGTTCATTCACATGGGGAATTTGGAAATTTCTGGCAGTAAAGGAAAACTCATTTGCAAGGTTATTCTGAGCTCTAGGGATGAAAGTGAGTTCATATTTCTCAAAGGTTTTTAGGAGATCTAGGGCAGCATTCTTATATTCTCTTAATATTTGTTTTTTGGTTGAATACTCCCCTTTTATTTGCCTAATGATCAGCTCTGACTCTCCTCAGACTGATATTTTCTTGGCTCCTGTGTTCTTAAGAAAATGTAAACCAAGGAGGAGAGCTTCATATTCTAAAATTTTATTAGTGCACTGGAAATCAAGTTTGTAGGAATGTCCTTTGTTTGTATTATGTATCCATACGCCAGCTCCATAACCATTTTTTCCACCAGAGCCATCAAAGCTCATGTTCCACAGTGTTTCTATTTCAAACTCACTATCATTATGTTGTTTAAAGGTGCTAAAGTTTGAGCTGTTATGTTCTTTTTTTGAGGGCAGATTTGACTGCTCTAGTGGGCTCAAATCTTTTTCATTTTAATTTTCTTATTTCCTGATTTCATCTTCATTGAACAAGATAAATGAATCAATATCTTAATGAATGGAATAAACAGGAGTGTTGTTTGACCTATCTAGGTTGCTTACCATATATTTCATATGAGATTCCCAGTATAATCTTCTGGTTTGGTTAAAGACCGGGATGGTAGCATAAGACATGTCCATTTGAAGGCTCCCCTGAAGTTTGTCTCCCCATGATCTGGATAAAATCATGCCATACTTTGGGGGAATGTCAACAAATATTATGTCCATAACTAAACCCTTAGCAGTAATTTGTGCCAGATTGAAACATAAATCCTTAATTAGACCCAAACACTTGAATCTACTTGAGTCAAAAGAATAAATTTCTTTGTAAGGTTTAGTAATTTCTAGGCCTAATCTCTCCATCACCACCTTTGGCATGAGGTTGTGAGAGGCACTAGAGTCTAGCATGGCATTGTGTAAGATTTTATCATGTATATTAAGACTGACATAGAATGGAGGGACAACCCCTTCTCGGTATTTTCCTTCTACTTCAGGACCAAACAAATATTTTGGTTTATCATATGTCAAGTTTAAAGTATCAGTATCATTTCCTATATTCAAAGCTTTCAAAACTTGATTTTTATATACATCCTGTGTTACTAGTTCAACTAAGGGTATGCTAATTTTAATCTTGGAAATTTCCCCTTTAAGGCTGAAAGGTGGTTGTGCTTTTGACATATTTACATCTTCTTTGTCATGCATAGTATTTTCATCAATTCTGATTTGCTGAGTTTTATTAGGCTGTTATCCTGGACAAAGTTTTCAAGGCCACTAGCAGAAGTACTAGGGCAGCTTGGGTCAACACTTTGTTGGCTGATTTTGTCTTTATTCAGATCAAATTTCTTAGCCACAGTGTTGGTACTGTTTGTTGTATTTTTAGGAGGATTTTATAAGGTTTTCCTAACAACAATTTCTGTGTTATTATTCTTGGAGGCCTCTTGGTTCTTTTTTCTCCTAAGGTCATATTGTCTGTGGACCTCCATTATAACATTTTCAAATCCCAATTGATAATTTTCAAAATTCTCATGGTTGTTTTTAGTTTGGTCTGAGGAAAAGAATCCTTGTTCTTCTTTAGTAAGGAAAACATCACCCTCACTATCAGATCCTATCAGATTTACATGATTTTCCTCCAATATTTTGGTCTCCCTTTCTTCTTCATCCACATAGTTGTCTTGGAAAGGAGGCCTAATTTGTTGGTCATTATCTCTTTGTCTATTTTGAATAGGATCTCTTCTGAAATTTGGATTTTTTTTTTATTTTTTTTTTGGGATTTACTTGGTTCTCCCTATGAGGTACTCTATCATTTAATTTTATCCTTTCCAACATTCTTTCCATTACCCTTACTAAGTTATCAATTTTAGCATCAGATGATGAGTTTGAGGTCGTTGTTTTATCTTTGTATGTAACTCTTTTTTCTGATTTCAACCTAGCTCTTTTCTTAATCAGATTTTCTTCTACACTTACATCTCCTCTCTGCATATCTTCTAAAGTCAAGGGGTTTCTTTCTCTTAGCTGATAGGCCATATCTGGGTCAAAACCCTCTGGAAATTTTGTTAAGGCCAAGCCTACTGGAGGTTTCATGTTTGGGGGAAGTGCATTGTAAACACTATTAAATCTAGTGCAGTAACCTTGGACACTTTCCCCAGCATTTCTTTTAAGGTTGCTATATTCTGAAAGGATTTGGAGAGGGTTCTTTTTAAGTTCCCATTTGTTTATGAATGTTTGGTATAGAGAAGGGAGGTCATTAATGTTGTTAGGATTCAAGATTTTAAACCATTTTTTGGCTTCCCCTCCTAAGCTTTGGGAAAACATTCTCATCTTAATGGTCTCTTCTTCTATTTCCATGTAGTCAAAGGCATCATTCATTTTATCTACATGTTGTTGGTCAGTAGTAGATTCAGTTCCAGTGAAGTGGGGAATTCTAGATTGATAATAATTTAGTAAAGGAACCAAAGGTTGTGGTAACACTAAGGGAGCATACCTTGATGCCATGATGGGAACAAATGGAGGCTTTACAAGAGGTGGGTTTGTGAGAGGGAATGTGGGATGAAAGGGGGTGTTTTGAATAGTGGATGTATGGATGGGTGTGGTGGAAGTAATTGGACCAGCAAACTGATTATGAGAATATTTGTTATGGAAGGAGCTAAAGTGATGGAGAAGCTGAAAATTAGGAGGAGTGGAAGGGCGGGCTTCTCTACTAGAAATCTGCTGTAAATTTGTGAGCTCAAGGTCAATCTGGGAAATCTCACTATGTGACTTGGTTCTAAATAGGTTATTTGTATGGTGTAAGTCAAACTGAGGATCTTTCAAGACTGTAAGGTGTTCAGGGATAGATCTTTCTCTTTGAATGGTCCTAACAGTAGTTAAATTTCCAGATCTAGAAGTTTCCCACAAAATATTTTCTGGATCATCAACTATGGTAGGAGGGTTAGGGTATGGATGAGATCTGGTATTGATCCTTTGTGAAGCCAGATTTCAAATTCAAAATTTAGGGAGGCTGAAAGTTTAGTACTGTTTTTTAGAAGGCTGCCCTCTCTTAGTGTTTAGTAAACTTACAATATGGGACTAGGCTTTTGAACTTCTTAGGGCTGGTTTGACACAATCCTAAGGAATTATAATGAGGACTAGTGAAGTAATAGGCCTAATAGAGGCTAGTAGAGTCGCCAGGTGGATATTTTTTACTGTTTTAGGGATGTATTGTTTATGGTCCACCACCAATAATTGACAAAAACCAAACTGGGAATGTTTTTGGGGTTTTCTAAGTTTCTTTATGTAGCCCTAAGTTTTGTATGAGTGTTTTCTAACTGAATCATCATTTAGCTAGGATGGTGAGACAATAAGGTTATACTCTTGGATATCAATTGATTTTCTTAATCTTAACTTAGGGTCTAATGATCAGATGTATTTAGGCAACTATATACTCAAAGGTCCCACCGTGATCGCCATTATGTTGTAATGGTGATAAGGTGGCAATAGATTAGTGGATGTAGAATGTTTTAGCTTGTAAATTACTCAAAAAGGTCCCACCGTGATTGCCATTATGTTGTAATCCCGTGATTTAGCAGATTGGTAGACCAAATGGACAGGGCAACATTAGACCAGTCTTTGGAGTCCTAGGACTTAACCTTCCTGGACTCAGAGAGGGCTCTCTCTATTTGTTTGCAAATGATATGAACTTGTTTGCTCTAGATGGTTGATTTTAGGTTATTTATTAAGTACAGGGTTTGTTTGATTGTTTTAGTTGGGTATGATGATCAAGCAGCATAGACGGAATGAGGAAATATCTATGTCATTGGGAAATGGAGTCTATGAAAGTCATGAAAATTTCATCAATGGATCAGGGAGCATCACAGGGAAAATCTAACTTGGTCAGTGGATCTTCAAGGTTTTTAGGGGTAATGAGATGGACGTCAATTGTGAGAATAAAAAGTAGGACAAAGGGAAATTAAGAATACTTTTAACAAAGGGACTTAAATATCATAATAATGAAGAGGCAATCAATAGATAGGGCAAAACATAAATTCTTTGATTCAACTAAAGCAGATAATTATTCAAGACAAACATTTCCAATGAAATATAGAAGGCGAGAAACTCATTTAACTTCTAATGACTTCACCTTCAAGGACAGAAAACACTTAGGACACACATATAACTATAATCAGAGAAGATGGAATGCCTAAACATCCTTGATTATAGCTATGAAGATCTCTAAAATAAATTATTTAAGCAATTACAAAGGGTATGATCGAAACAAAACCTCTTTGGCAAACTTTAAATAATGGTACTTTAGAGAGAGACTTTAGAAACAATGTTTTAGTGACATCAAGTAAGCAGGGCTAGCCATAAATCATTCTTGATACCAACTGTATTAAACTATTCATGAAATAAACAAGCTTAGGGGGTCTAGAGAGCAATTAATAATTCTCTAAAATTTCCTAGCAAAAGAAAACATTAAGGTAGTGAAGAACAAACAGAACTGTGGTGTTTTTAGAAACATTTCTTAGTCCAAATATTTTATTCTACTGAAACTTAGAAAGATGGAAACATAATGAAATAGGAAAAAACAATAACAAATTAGAAGCACTTCACCAACAACCAGGCTCAGGGATCTTTCAATCTAGCCTCCTCCATCAACAAACAAATCAGGGCATCCATAAGTTCCAAGACATCAATTTATTTTCAACTTCCAAGAGACTATGTATTACTTCAAAGAGTCATCAAATGCCAACAAGATAATGAGTTCAAATGCAGTATTTATCTGCAAATGAGGAGGTGAAGCTAAGCTAGGGTTAGAGTATCATTTATCACAGAGTTAATGAATTCCATATCTTGAAGACCATGCAACACTCAAGGCAGGAATATCTGTAGATATTTCTATGAATAATAACTTCTATCTTAACTCCTAAGGGAATATAGGTGAAATGTTTGACTTTAAAGCCTATTCATAACTTTTATAATAACTCCTTGGTAGATATAAAATATCTCTAACTCAGTTCAATAACTTCCTAATGCTTTATTGAAGGAAACAAAGCACTAGGTGGCAAAATTATCTTTTGAGAAGAGTAACTGCCATAGGCTGAGTCATTCGAATACTTTTCTGGGATATTCTACCTTTTGTTTTATCTTTAAACTCTGTATTAGGCCTTTAAACTCTGTATTTATGCTCTGACTATTTGTTTTTATGATATTTCTTTTAATCTATTTGTGATCTCCATTTTGTTCTTTTAATCTTTTGTTTTATCTTTCTGATCTTGTGCCTTTATCCTTTAATTTGTCAACTGTCTACCTTTCTTTCTTTGACTTCTGCTTTGACTAGCTAATCCTTTTGTTTTGGCTTTTCATTAGGATTAGCCCATTAACCTTTTAAACTCTTTCTCTTCACTTTTCCTTTGACTGTTTATGTCTTATGCGTGCAGGGAAGGCTCTTCTTCTTGGAAGGAGGGTTTTGATCCATCGATGATCATGTTTCATTGATGGAAAACACTGGTATAAGTTCTCTGGTCATCGTTTTCCTAATTTAAGCTTTTGCATCGTCATCCAGAGGCTTATTTGACTTAATTTTTCCCTGTAAAATCTGCTTCATATACTTCCTCCATTAAAACTTTCATAAAAACATAAACAGTTAGTTAAAACCTGCGAGAAGGGTTTCACTATGTTTTCAGGGTTTTGGACTATCAGAGGGTGTTTACAGAGGAGGAGACGGTGCAGGAGGCAAGGTTCCAGAGGTGGAACCAAGGGAAATTTGAATGGGGGCAGGAAAGGTTTGAAAATGGCATGGAAGGTAGGTGGTTTTTGAAAACCAGGAGTGGTTTATCACGTAAGGAATGGGTGGTAAGTGGTTTTTGGTGGGAGGTGCGCGATATGCCTTTGGAGGAGACATATGGCAGGGAAAAAATGCCTATTTTGCATGGTTTATGAAACACTAACCCCATCGCAAATTTATTTGCAATATGCAATGCTGGTCGTTGGATCTCGGGATGAGGGTTCAACGGTTGACACGCATCCAGGAGGTGGAGAACAGTTGATTGGGACAGCGGTAGTGGAGGACAGGTGGCGTTGTGCGGTTGGATGGCGGGTTTAAATGGAGGATGGGGCCCGGGGCCTTAAATATTAATGAAATTGCGTTAATTTATAAGTTTTATGGAGGGTGCCGGGCATAGTGGGAGGTGGGGCCCGCTTATAATAATTCAAAGGTTTAAGAGCCCTTTTTATAAAGTATACGGGGTTTATGAAATAAAAAAGGCGGAGGATTTATTTGTAGAGGGGAAGGGCTTAGGATAAGTGGGGGTCGAGATCTTATGAATGTGAGGGGGCTGGGGCTTAGAAGAAAAGGGGCCTAAGGCCTATCTTTAGATAAGGGCGGGTTTTCTAATATAAAAAGTAGAGTTTCTATATATAAAATAAAACACCTGAAACACTTAATTTTGGGTTTTAAACAATGTAAAAGTGGACTTTAATGTTGTTTAATACATGTAAAGGGAAATGATGAATAGGGGGTGCTTCATGAGGGTTTTAGGAAAGGGAAAAATGGATTTTATAGAGGCAAGAAGGGAGGGAATGAGAGTGTGGGTAAAGTAGCGAAAATGAGGTTAATAGGCCCAGAAAATGAAGTCTTTTTGGAGAGTGAGGTGAAACATTTAGAAGGAAAAGAGGGAGAAATTTACTGAAACTGTTTGACTTAGGATAATGAAGGCGGTGACATTTCTAAAACTCACAATATTTCACAAATTTTGTTTTTAGAAATCTAGGACCATTATTTAGTCATCTTTTGAGATCAGTAAAAATTACTAATGACTACCGCCATCTAATATGGCGTATTCCATCATATTTAGGTCAATATTATGTTGGAATGCCTATTTTTTAGTGGCAACCTACCTTATTGCAACCTACCTTTCATGTTCAACCGTAAATGGTTGTGTATTGTACTCATATCAACCAGTTCAACCTGTTCCATCTGTACCTACTACGCTTGTTATTACTTCCTTACCCTATTTACAAGCTCATTTGGTCATAGCTCAGACCTCTCAAGCACGTCCTTCAAGCCTTTACCCTCAATTTTTGGGTCTACAGACTCCACCTCCCAAGGCTGGTTTACAACAACCATTTGTATCAGGTATTCCTCTACCACATGACAGTTTACCCTTGTATGTGATGTCACAGGCTTCTACTCGTCCCGTATATTCACAACCTGGTCCAACCTATTCTGGTTTGGGTTATAATCCTAGTAGGAAACAACCGTATTATCAAATCTCGTGGCAGCCACAACCTCCTCCTCTATCACAACCACAACAACAATTCCAACAGTATCAAACCTATCCTGGACTTGGTCAACAACAAGCTTATCCAATTTCTGGTCAACATACCTATCAAGGTTTTGGTCAACAAACTGACCACTATTAGGGTCACCAGCAACAAATTCTTTATGCTAGTGCACAACGACCTATTGCCCAAATAATTCCATCTTACCATGGTTACGCTCAACCCGATCTAAACCGACAGTTGTCGTTTGTTGCAACACTAGAGTTACCCGATTTAAACCAGATCACTAATGATCCAATTCATTATTCACCTTAGTGGCTAGTGATTCCTCATAAATTACCCTCTGATATTCCGAAATTCAATGGAAATCCTAGAGAAGATCCATCTACACACGTTATGAATTATCATTTATGGTGTTCCTTAAACTCCTTGAATGATGATTCTGTTAGACTCCATATTTTTCAAAGAACACTCACTGGTCCAGTTGCAAAGTGGTATATTGAATTACCACAGCTTCTTTCAATAAATTCACGGCTTTGGTCTTCATTTTCTAACCCACTTCCAGTTACCATCAGTTATGAAACTGGAATGGAAATTTTGATCAAATTCAAACAGATGACTGCTACTCACATATCAGATCACATAGATGACTGGTGTCATCGTCATTGAATGGTTAAAACCTTTGTTTCAAATCAGATTTTAGAAAAGTGGTTTGAGTTTTCCTATTTCCATCTATCATTTAGGTGGCCAGTTGCCGTTGTCACGGAAGAGAAAGTAATTGCTCGTGCCCAGTATCTAGATTTGATTTATACTTAATCTAGCATGCTCTATGAAAATATTATGAATGCACTGCAACCAAATTTTACTGTTCCTCCTTCTCCATCTGGTAAGGACATTCATGTCAGCGATGATGTGATTTGTTCTATTATCACTCACCCAGCAAGTCGACCATCTGGTTCCACACTTGTTGTGTCCAATCAAACCCCTATTGCACTTGATCCTGTGGCTTCTTCCGAAATACATGTCATGTCATTTGACAAGGGAAAAAGTGAAAAGAAACCTGGAAGTAAGAAGAAAGGGAAAGATAAGAAAAAACAAAATTCAACCCAAAAGAGGGAAAAATCATCCGATACATCCGGTACTTTAAAACCTCGTTACTCCTATTTGCTAGATATGTAATGAGGAAGAATTTTACGTGAGATCGTCCTCACCGCTCAAAAGGTCTCAAAATTCTTTAAGACTTCTCTCGCATCTGTTGTGTTGATAAACCCTTTTCCGAATCCGAAAACACATATGGTTGCTACAGATCCCGCTTCTAGTTCAAAAGTGCTTATGTTATCCGCCACTAAGCCCAAAAATGATGTTTTGGTGTCCACTCGAAGTAAATATTATGGTAATCCTCTTCCGTCATCGAATAGTTAGGCTACAGATCAACCTACTACTTCAACTTCGACTTTTTCTAATTCAATTCTGTCACCTATTATTCCTAAGTTAACAATAAAGCCACCAAAGGGAGTCGTTCATAAATCAAATTTCAACCCTCGAGCTCGTGCAGCTCAAAATTATAACGTAGTCAAAGATCTTTCTCAGTCACCTTCTGCGATGTCGACGCTTGAGATTCTTCATAATTGTCCCTCCCAAAAGCACGCTTTGTTATCCGAAATTGGCAGAATTGATCTGACATACTCTAACCTTGTAGTCTTTAACCATGCGAGCTATGTTCCACAATTGCCGCAGAGAACTTTTATCCAAGTAAATGTCCTGAATCACCTCATTCATCAGACTATTATTGATGAAGGTGCATCTACTTGTATCATGTATATGAGTTGCTAGAAGTCACTTGACTCCCCACCTTTATTACAATCACCTACGACGTTGAAAGCTTTTGACAGTCATACATATAAGCCTTATGGAATTCTCTGTAACTTGCAAGTTGAACTAGGGGGAAAAACTGTTACTATTGAAGTTGAGATCGTTGACGCACCCCTCGACTACAATATCTTACTAGGAAGACCGTGGATTTATGCTATGTCTGTGGTTGTATCTACTTACTTTTGCTTGGTCGCCTTCCCCCATAAGGGCGGCATCAAAGTCATCGATCAACTTGAATTCTTCGCCTCTAGTTCCCATGCAACTCAAACTGCTTCGTTCGTTCACAGACCCCCGCCATCTCTTCAAAATATTGGTGTATGACTCTTTATGGATTATTCTCTAATGGGCACCTTTTCATTACCGTCGCCTGCGACATCGGCGGAAATCGTAAAAATAGAAACCTGCAATATGATATCTTCCACTTCATCTGATTTATGGAAGATTCCCAATGATTTCGAAATAGATGCGACTGGGTGAAACTGTGTCGTTAATTCTAGATGAGCTCGCATAACAATCAATATTTTTGGCGTGTACGGCCAATATTGATCCTTTGTCACCATATGTTTGGGTCGATCGTTCTTTGGATTATGGCAATTATTCTGACCATTTTTCATGTATATTCTCAACTGATGAGAGAATTATGGAATCCATGATGCTGGAAGAAGAACCATGGGAAGATTCTCATCACCAATCCCATCTTCTAGATTACATTGAATATATTCCAACTGAACTATATCACCCTATAGTTGTTGATTTATCAACGAATTCCATTCCTATCCACACCGTCGATTCTGAGAGAAACCCATCAAATTTCGAAGAAACAATTTCTATCGATATTTCAACCAAACCTGGCATAGTAGAAAACATTATGTTGGCGCGTATTGTTCTACATATGAACTTGACACTTATCACTCTCTTTTCCATGAATTCCGTGATATATTCGCTTCATCGTACGATATTAAAATGTACCATGATTTCAAACCGGTACGACAACACCTCCATCTTGTTCATCCTAAGAAGGTTGTTGCCATTAAAGCAGAGGTTGAAAGATTTTTGTGTGCTAGTTTTATTTACCCTGTTTCGCTTACCGATTGGGTTTCCAACATTGTTCCTATCATGAAGAAAAAAGGGAAAATTAAAGTGTGTGTTTATTATCGAGATGTTAATAATGCTTGTCCAAAGGACAACTATCCCACTCCCTTTATCGACTAAATTGTTATCACAAAATCAGAACTGATAGGCTGCCAATCAAGTTAATCTCATGTAACTGTTTCAGACCAATCTTTTGGTTGAGGATTAGCCTCTTCAACCTGAGAGGGCTCTCTCAAGGGTTTATGATTTTTGATAAATATGTAGATGGCTAACTCTATATGGGATAAAACAAATATATGATATAAATTGGTTGTAAATCACATTAGAAAGTGTACATTGGGCTTATGTAGTCATAATAGCTTCAGAAAAACCAAACAATATACCTAGCATGGAAGTTAAAGCATATCATAGTTCAAGTCAAGGAATACACATGTGAAACAGTACACAGTTAGTTTGTCTATGAAGGAAGTCAGAGCATCAATGATGAATTCTGAGTAACATAAGCAAACACCACTGCAATAGGATATTAAAAAGATGCTATCAGAACAAGAACATACAAGAACTCTTCATGAATCTTGAGTTGGCTAAGTAGAAAACTCTGTATTAAGCTGAAAACAATCACTTACAATAACCACAGTATTTTTGCTAAAAATTGTCCAACCCTTAGCATTTCGACTTCTTCATCTTTTATATATCATTTACAACATAGGATAACCTTATCCTCATCTAGATACATCGAATTCCTACTTTGTGACACCTTGCATAACCATGTGACATAATATTTATTACCAAATGACAGCTGCAAACCTAGTAAACAGTCCTATTACAAATAGGACTCAAACTCATTAACTCTACTCATAACAACCTTATCTAAGCTAGATTACATTATTTTCCAACTGTATTCACATAAGGTCGAATCCAACTGATAAGCTCCAACACTTTATGACCTCAATGCTGATCTCTTGCAAACTAGGAAATATCCCCTGTTTTCTAGGCTTAGGATTCTTTGTGTTCTTGGGACACTTTAACCACTATGAACCCATGACTTTGAAGCCATTTGCTGTCAGGAATTGAAAAAACATATGTTCAAAATCATCCATAAGTGCCAGCTATACAAAATCATCATCGAACTGCCCAAAAGAGCAAAAACAAACCCGCACTACGAAAACAACACAGATTCATAGCGCTTTTCGTAGCACAGACTTTTTTCACATGTCATGGAGTTTAAAATTTTAACAATATTGCTTCTATATTCATCTACCTTGAGAATCTCACCAAAAGGGACTGATATTTTTATTTTATAAATTTCATTCTCAAGATTGAAAACAGAAATAGATTTTTTAGTTTCTTTGATAGGAGTAACAGCTGGTGCATCCTTCTTACCTTCAGCGACCTTAGCAGTATCCTTCTTTCCATCAAAAACCTTAGGTGTATCCTTCTTAGGCTGTGTTTTATTTGGAATGATAGGCACATTCCTATTTCTGAGATTATATTGTTTCTGCATCTCAAAAATAGCATGTTGATACCCCTTTAAATAGTCTGATGTTTCCTCTTCATGATTGTTTTGATCTGATTGATCATGCTCTTCTTTTGTCAAGAAAATTCCTGAAATTTCTTCATCAAAACAATGAATAGACTCCTTAGGAACTTCAGGGTCATCTTCTTCATCAATCAAATTCTGCTGAAAAGGGGGTCTCACTAGAGGATCAGGCTGTTGATTTCTATAATGTATTAGAATATCATCCAACCATATATTTGGGTCCAAGACTAGAAGATGAATAGAATGAGGAAGTCCCTCCTTTTTATGTGAGTCTTAGCATTCACAACATGACATTGCATAATGCTATGTTGGATTCAGGGGCCTCTCACAATATTATGCCCAAATTAATCATGGAAAGAATGGGGTTAGAAATAACCAGGCCATATAAAGATTTGTTTTCTTTCAATTCAAAAAGAGTTCAATGCATTGGTTTAATCAAGGATGTTGTTGTTGGTTTGACGCAAGTTCCTGCTAAGACTGTAGTCATGGAAATTTTAGTAGCAGACATTCCACTGAAGTTTGGTATGTTGTTGTCAAGGTCATGGGTAGTGAAAATTAAAGGTACAATTCAAACATAGATGGAAAACCATATGCTGGAGGACCTGTTAATGGCAAGCTTTTGAAGCATTATTCTTCCTAAAATCTGATGGATTATTCATGTCATTGTACATATTTCAGTTTATGAGTTTTTTCTGCTAATAATGACAAGCTAAATCAACAAGCTTGAGCCCGAGGTGAAGGCCATTAGAGCTTGAGGAGGAAGCTTGGTGATTTCAAAGTTTTTTCTATTTTAGTTAATAAAATGGATAGCAGCACTGGAACTACTAGTTCTTAGTGTACCACAGGGGCACACCATCCCAAGTGGAGCCACTGTTATCACAAAAAAAAAAATTCTCAAAACATTGTATGTCAACTCTGTATTTTATCATGGTCTCAAATAGGTCTGAAAGTCATATTAAATTTTGGTTAAAGTGTCCCAAGAACACAAAGAATCCTAAGCCTAGAAAACAGGGGATATTTCCTAGTTTGTAGGAGACAACATTGAGGTCATAAAGTGCTGGAGATTATCAGTTGGATTCAACCTTATGGGAATAAAATTGGCAAATAATTTAATCTAGCTTAGATAAGGTTGTTATGAGTAGAGTTAATGAGTTTGAGTCCTATTTGTAATAGGACTGTTCACTAGGTTTGCAGTTGTCATTTTGTAATAAATACTATGTCACATGGTTATGCAAGGTGTCACAAAGTAGGAATTCAATGTATTTAGATGAGGATAAGGTTATCCTATGTTGTAAATGATCTATAAAATATGAAGAAAGTCGAAATGCTAAGGGTTGAACATTTTTTAGCAAAAATACCATGGTTATTGTAAGTGACTATTTTCAGCTTAATACAGAGTTTTCTACTTAGCCAACTCAAGATTCATGAAGAGTTCTTGTATGTTCTTGTTCTGATAGCATCTTTTTAATATCCTATTGTAGTGGTGTTTGCTTATGTTACTCAGAATTCATCATTGATGCTCCAACTTTCTTCATAGACAAACTGACTATGTGTTTTACTATTTCACATGTGTATTCCTTGACTTGAACTCTAATATGCCTTGACTTCCATGCTAGGTAGATTGTTTGGTTTTGTTGAAGCTATTATGACTCCATAAGCCCAATGTACACTTGCTAATTTGATTTACAACTAGTTTATATCATTTATATGCTTTTATCCCATATAGAGTTAGCCATCTACATATTTATCAAAAACCATAAACCCTTGAGAGAGCCCTCTCAGGTTGAGGAGGCTAAGCCTCAACCAAAAGATTGGTCTGAAACAGTTACATGAGATTAACTTGATTGGTAGCTCATCGTAGTCCGATTTTTTGATAACACAAATCATTGATGAATGTGCCAAATGTTAAATATTTTCCTTCATGGATGGTTTTTCCGGTTACAATCAGATCAATATTCACCCAGAGGACCAATATAAAACATCTTTTATCTATCCCTGGGGCACATTCACTTATCGAAAACTCCCTTTTGGTTTAAAGAATTCTGGGGAAACCTTTCAAAGGGCAATGAATTATGCTTTCCATGACATCAAACACATTGTTCAAAATTATCTGGATGACTTACCTGCCCATTCACAGAAACGGGCTGACCACCCAGTACATCTGAGAGCCATCTTTTTACGATGTCGTCACTAAAAAATATTTCTCCATCCACACAAATGTGTGTTTTGTTTCGGTTCTCGTTGTTTGCTTGGTTTCGTTGTGTCGAAAGATGGAATTCGACTTGATCCCTTAAAGGTACAGGCCATTCTAGATTTGTCTGCACCTTCCAACCTACTTCAATTACAGAGACTCCAAGGGAAGGCTAACTTTCTAAGGAGATTCATTCCCAACTACGCCAAAATAGCTAAAGGATTTACTCGACTCTTGAAAAAGGGGACTCCCTTCCATTGGGATGAGGTTGCGCAAGCTTCCTTTGGTGCTCTTAAAGATACCCTAATCCGAGCATCATTAATGTTTCCCCCAAATTATCAGAGTGATTATTTCTTGTATCTCGTCACTGTAGATACGATCATCACCATGGTTTTAGTCCAGGAAGAAGATGGGATTTAAAACCCAATCTATTATTTGAGTCGCAATCTCAATGATACGGAAATTAAGTACACTTATGTTGAGAAGCTCGCTTTGGTAGATGTTCAAGCTATACAAATATTTCGCCACGATATCCTGCTCCAGGAAGACCATTGTCATTTCGGATTGCGACCCTATGACACACATTTTGTCATGTCAATTTCTGGTGGGGAAATACTCAAAATGGATAGTCATTTTTCAGGGATTTGATTTGGAATTCATCAAATCCAAGTCAAAGAAGTCTTTGGTTTTCGTTGATCTTATCTGCAACATTCCCTCGAGTAGCACTGAGTCTACATTGGAACCATCCATTCCAGATGATTCTTTCTTTCTGATTGTGTCATCTAACCTGTGGTATGGAGATTTTCTGATCTATCTCCAAACCCAATATTTCTAACCCGATACCTCTCACTCCCAACAGCAACGTATTCGATACCAAGCCAAATATTATCTGATCGTCGGTGATACACTTTATCGTCATGGCGTTGATACAATTTTACGTAGGTGCCTCACTCATGAGGAGGTTGAGAAAGTTTTAAATGATTGCCACAATTGTACCTGTGGTGGACATTTGTTCGGTTTTTCTACCGCGCAGAATATTCTCTGCGCTGGTTACTTCTGGCCTACCATATTTCGCGATTGTATTCTCGCTGTCAGAAGTTGTCATGCTTGCCATATATTTGATCATAAAACCTGTGTGCTGCCAGCACCAATGCATCATGTCATCGTTGTGGGACCATTTTCCAAATGGGGAATTGACTTCATGACATGTAACCCTCACTCGGTCGGGGGGCATGGCTATATTATTGTCACTGTTGACTATTTTACCAAGTGGGCCGAGGTGATGCCTACATTTAACAACATAGGCGAGGCAACTGCATTGCTTTTCTTTAACCATGTGGTTAGTTGGTTTGGTGTACCGCAAGCCATAGTTATAGATCATGGAAATCATTTTCACAATTACATGATGGCTGAGTTGACTGCCAAGTTAGGATTTTCGAATGATAGTTCCACCCATTATTATCCGCAAGCTAATGGATAAGTTCAAGCCATCAAAAAAATTATTAAGCGTATGCTTCAACGAATGATTTCGGTTCATAAACAAAACTTGCATTTAATCCTGTACTTGGTTTTGTGGGCTTACCGAATCTCGGTGAGAAATGCAACCGGATTTACTCCCTTTTAGCTGGTTTACGGCCTGGAAGTTATCTTACCAATTTAATGTGAAATTCCATCGTTGAAACTCGCGACTGACCTGCTACCTGACACTTCTGATGAAGAGGCACGTCTTTTAGATCTCATCCATCTAGATGAAACACATCGTGAAGCCGCATTATCCAACGAAGCACATAAGAGACGAATCAAGGCGCAATATGACTGCAATGTCAAGCCTCACACCTTTTCGGAAGGAGACATGGTCTTGCTTTACGATTAGGAAGCTGATAAGATAGGAACAGGAAAATTCAAACCATTATGGCATGGACCCTATATTGTCAAGCCTGTTCTGGAAAAGGGTGCCTATGAGTTGGTAGAGTATGATGGGATTCCATTGTCGCAGCCTCGGAATGGGTTGTATCTTAAACGTTACTATGCTTGATTCTGCGTAGTAAACACTGTATGATACTGTATATATGATTTGATTGCGTGTGTGTCACAGTGTGTCTTTTAAGAGTTTTCATGTGGTTAGTAATCTTCTTTGAATTTTTTCGCATTTTAATCTTGCAAACATTTTTTGGTTATGTCGATGGTGCTAGTCATAGTACATAGAATCTATCCCTCCGCAAAGCATGGGCCATCTTCGCTCCAAGTGTTGAGTTAGTAAGTTTCCAAGGGATTTGTATCGATTTATCCACCAACAATATTGTTGATTATAGCGCATTGATTGAGCTCCTCTCTAATTCCATTTCACTTGGAATTTTTCGCATCATGTTGTAAACTACCCAAAATAGAAGAAAAAAGATATCAATGCCTTAGAAATAAGCCACTTCGAGGGGGCAACCTCCAATACATTACATGAATGAACAATTCTTGGATGATACAAATTACAAAACCTCCTTTCTATATATAGGAGTCCATGGGGCTATAATGTAATCCTAGTGGGGCCACAATGTAATCCTAGCCAACCTAACAATAATAATTTAAGGGCACAATAATAACAATATGGGGGTTACCGAGGTACAATAATAACAATAAGGGGGTTACACTAACAACAATAAGGGACTATACTAGTAATATAGGGACCTAACATGCCCCTCTCCTTCAAAAAAGTGTTGTCCTCAACGCTTGAGTAGCTCTGGGTGCTTCGGTATAAAATTCTCATCCTCCCATGTAGAATCTTCAGTGGGTAAGTTCTTCCACTTGATGAGATACTCTGAAATTGATCGATTGCGTAGCTGTCGAGTTCTTGTTTCCGTGACTGCTTCAAGTTCCAATATGATTTTTCCTTCCTCATCAATTTCTAGCAATATTGTTTGAACTGGAAGATTTTCACCTATAACCTTCTTTAAGCATGAAACATGGAAAACTGGATGTACTCGCGAAGAAGCAGGAAGCTCCAATTTGTATGCCATAGTACCAATATTTTGAAACACCTTGTAAGGACCATAGTACTTTGGCGATAATTTATTATCCTTCTTTGCTTGCTTGAGGGACATTTGTTTGTATGGTTGTAGCCGTAAAAATACCCAATCTCCTCCATCAAAACTTCTCTCGCTACGATGTTGATCTGCCTGTTGTTTCATTCGATTTTGTGCCAAATTCAGGTTATCCTTTAAGAGTTGGAGAACTTCTTGCTGATGCTCGATGTGATCTTCCACTGATTGAACCTTCAAATTTTCCCTTAAAGATGATGTGATCGATGGTGGATGATATCCATAAAGTGCCATAAATGGGGTCATTTTTGCTGCAGTATGGAAGGAAGTGTTATACCACCATTCAGCAAGAGGTAACCACTTGACCCATTGTGTTTGTTTATCAGATACAAAAAAATGAATATATCCTTCCAAACATTTATTTACGATCTCAGTTTGACCATCAGATTGAGGATGATAAGATGAGCTATGAGCTAATTGAGTACCCAAACAAGAAAATAACTCCGTCCAAAATTTTCCAGTAAAAATGGGATCTTTGTCGCTCACAATAACCCTTGGGCTTCCATGTAGCTTTTGAATTATGTCCATAAATGTAGTAGCAACTGTACTTGCTTTAAATGGATGAGATAATGCACAAAAGTGTGCATACTTGGTAAGTCTATCAACTACCACCATGATTACACTCTTTCCTTCGGACTTAGGTAAACCTGTGATAAAATCCATTGAAATCTCCTCCCAACGTTGACTTGGAATGGATAAAGGTTGTATAAGTCCCGGGGTCTTAATTGTTTCCACTTTATTCTGCTGGCAAACCAAACATTCTGCCACAAACTTTTGAATATCAGATTTAAGGCCATCCCAAAAAAATTCTTTCTTCACCCTGTGGTAAGTTTTTAAAAATCCTGAGTGTCCTCCCAAAGGAGAAGTGTGCAATTCCAAAAGAATATTTTGTTTTAGTTGGGAATTCTTACAAAGATATAAGCGATCTTTGTACCATAAGGAATCATTTTTCCAACTAAATGTATCAGATGTACTAGGATCTTGCTGCAACTTTTGAATGAGTGTCCATATATCTTTTTCCTTCTTCCATTCATCTCTTGCTTTGGTTATCCAATCTGGTTGGATAATAGAAATGGCACAAAGCAATGCTTCCACCTCTTCATTCTTTCTTGAGAGTGCATCCGCAACAACATTAAGCTTTCCTTTTCTGTAGATTATTTCAAAGTCATAACCCAACATCTTTGTGACCCATTTTTGCTGCTCTTCTGAAGATAGTCTTTGTTCCAAAAAGTGTTTAAGACTATCATGATCAGCTTTTACCTTGAAGTGTCTTCCCATTAGGTAAGTTCGCCATTTCTTTAGTGCATGTAGTATTTCTAACATTTCCTTCTCATAAATAGGTTTCTGTAAATACTTTCCTTTGATTGGACGACTTTCAAAAGCAATGGGTCTTCCTTCTTGCATTAAAATGGCACCAATTCCATTTCCTGAGGCATCACATTCCACAATAAAGGTTTTTGTGAAGTCTGGCGTAGCTAAGACTGGTGCTAGGCACATTGCCTCTTTAAGATGTTCAAAGGCCTTAGTTGCTTCAGGAGTCCATGAAAATGCATCTTTCTTCAATAATGTTGTTAGAGGTGCCGCTATTCTCCCATAATTCTTAACAAACTTGCGATAATACCCTGTTAACCCGAGAAATCCTCGCAACTGCTTTATGGTTGTGGGGACTTTCCATTCCTTAATGGCTTTAATTTTGTTAGGGTCTACTTTAACACCTTCGTGAGATACAATATGACCCAGATATTCCACCTCTTGTACTCCAAAGAAACATTTGGATGTTTTTGCATATAATTGTTTCTCCTGCAATAGTTTGAGCACTCTGTCAACATGTTCAACATGATCCTTCCAAGACCTGTTGTAGATTAGTATATCATCAAAAAATACTAGCACAATTTTCTAAGGAAGGGTTTGAAAATGGAATTCATCAACCCTTGAAATGTAGAAGGTGCATTGGTAAGGCCAAAAGGCATGACCAAAAATTCATAATGACCCTCATGAGTTCGAAATTCTATTTTTGGAATATCTTCAGTCTTCATTCTAATTTGATGATATCCTGAACGAAGATCCAACTTGGTAAAATAAATTGCTCCATGTAATTCATCCAATCATTCATCAATCACAGGAATGGGAAATTTGTCTTTAATGGTGAGCTTATTGAGCTCCCTATAATCCGGACACATTCGCCATGATCCATCCTTGTTGTGTACCAACACTACAGGAGCAGAGAAAGAACTTTGACTGGGTTGAATTATACCCGCCTCTAACATTTCTGCAATCATACGTTCAATTTCGCTCTTTTGGAAGTAAGGATATCTATAAGGCCCGATGTTTGGAGGAACACTTCCTGGAATCAAATGAATAGCATGATCATGATCACGAATAGGTGGGAGTCCTTTGGGAGTTTCAAGCACCTTGGAATGATTGTCCAAGACTTGTTGGAGATCTGCAGAAATAGATGATTTTGATGTTGGAACTTCTAGTGAGCATAATTGTGCAATTACGCCTCGCTGTTCTTTCTTTAGAAGCGTTGTCATGACATTAGAGCTTATTATCCTTCCTGGCTTCCCCGCAATACCCCGTAATTCAACTTCCTTTCCTTCTGAAAAAAATTTCAAGAAAAGTTCTTGAAAATTAAAAGCTACCGTCCCCAAAGATTGTAACCATTGTACTCCTAGTACAAAATTAGCACCTCCCATAGGAATGGAAAGCATTGGACTAGTCAATACATATTCCCCCATGGTTAGCTTGATATTATGGCATTTTCCAGAGCAATTTATAGTTCCTCCATTTGCAACCACCACTTGACATTCTGGTGCTGGGTATAGGAAACAATTTAATTCCTTGGCTACCTTATAATGAATAAAATTATGGGTGCTACCTGAATCAATCAACATTATTACCCTTTTCTTCTTGATATGTCCTTCTATCTTGAGAGTTTGAGGAGTGGTAATTCCTGCCAGTGCATTACACGATATGGTCGGATTCATTTCTTCCTCTTCTAGGGCTGGTTCCTCGTGTATATCCTCTTCTTGTTCATTTTCTTCTTCCTCTTCACAATCTATGTAAAATAATTTCTTCTCAGCACACTTATGACCTTTATTGTATTTTCTATCACAACCGTAGCAAAGCCCTTTTGCTATTTTTTCTTCCAATTTTTGTGGTGTCAACCTTGTAGGTTGTGGAAATCTAGGCATATAAACACTTCCTTCTTTATAGAAGTGAGTGGTAGGCTTCCTTGTCGCCATAATTTTACATTCAATTTTTCTTGCCAACCTGAATGCCTTCTCCAATGAATCAGGTTCCAAAACGAGAACTTCATGTTGGATGTTATCCTTTAAAGTACCTATGAAGAGATCAATCCTGTGTTCCTCTGGAATATCAGTTACCCTTATATTCAATTTTTGGAAGTCCTCAATGTGCTTCCCCACTAAACCCTTTTGTTTGAGATTTATCAATTGGCTAAAGAAGGTGTTGCTCTTTGTATCCTCATAATGTGCTATCATTTCCTCCTTAAAAGTTGACCAAGTGACAATTTTTTTACGGGAGCAAAGCCATCGATACCATACAAATGTATTTTGTTCTAAATGTAAAGTTGCAATGCGTACCTTTTTTGTGTTTTGCACATTATGGAGATCAAAATATTGCTCCATTTGTAGTATCCATGTTACAGGATCCTTTCCATCAAACTTCCTCATATCCATTTTTGAAATATGGTGGTTCTTCCCACCAACATTAGAGTTTATGAAGTCATGATTAACATTTATTTTGTTCTCATCATGAGTTTCCTCTACTATCTTTTCACCATTAGGAAACATTTCTTGTATCAACTTTGTCAAACCTTCCATGTCCGCTTTTAGATCATTCTTCATGTTTTCCATGTTGTCTTTCATTTTTTCTTCCATGTCCTCCATCTTAGCTTCCACGCCTTTCTTCAAACCATCCATATTATTCTTCAAACCATCCATCTTCGCTTCCACGCCTTTCTTCAAAACTTCCATTTCATTTTTTGCTGCTCTTTGCGAGAGCGAAATTTGGTGCACTTGCTCTTGTAATTTTGATACATCATGTTGCAATTATTCATCTTCATGAGTCATAGTAGAGCCTTCTGAAGGCTTAATGGGTGTTAAATTATTTTTACAAGGCATATTTTAGAACCCAATACTGATATCTATTCTACAATATGCCCTTGGAATCAATTCAAATTGATTCTTCAAACAAGACTTATGCAATTCGGAAAAGAAAATACACACCTTTTTCTTGCTTTTGAGGAGCTCGATGTTGAAATTGGATTATCTCTGTGATTGCAGCACTTCAATATTTTAATTTCCATACCAACGTAGCCCTCTGAATTATCTTTCAAATGCCATAGTTCTGACCTTATTTGGATTCACCAAGACAAAGTTGTGTCCAATCTCCCACAATGACCTAATTATGGACTGGTTCAGTAGAGTGAAATTGTATGACTTTCCACGTGTCAATGTTTCATCCTTCAGATCTAAAATTTATATCCAAGAAACTATATTCCGTGTAATTACAAATCCACTTTTTAAGGCACTCGAATCCGATGCTCGCAGAGAGAGATGAATATTTTCCCACGATCACCTCTTTGAGATGAAATTCGGGAGCTTCGAAAACGTACTACATTCCACGTATCATATCTCCGAAAATATTGTGAACCAAGCTCCTCAAATATTTTGACGCAGTTTCCTTAGGATTTCAAACCTTCGCGCCCTAAAAATTTCAGCTTCTGAAACTTCGTAGAAAAAAATTTATAGCGCAAATGCCACGATGACCTGTTTGGATCAGCGAAACCCTAGAATCCAAAGCTCTGATACCAAATTTTGTGTAACCAACTCGAAAAAGAGAAGAAAAGAGATATCAACGCCTTAGAAATGAGCCACTTCGAGGGGGCAACCTCCAATACATTACATAAATGAACAATTCTTAGATGATACAATTTACAAAACCTCCTTTCTATATATAGGAGTCCATGGGGCCATAATGTAATCCTAGTGGCACACAATGTAATCCTAGCCGACCTAACAATAATAATTTAAGGGCACAATAATAAAAAAATTGGGGTTACAAGGGTACAATAATAAAAATAAGGGGGTTACACTAATAACAATAAGGGACTATACTAGTGATATAGGGACCCCACACCATCATCAGGTTGGACTCACAGCTTGTCGCACTACAACTTACTATTGTTTATACTATCTGAAATCCAACTATTCATCACATGTTCCTTAGAGTTCGTCTTTTGGAAATACATTTTGTTTACATCCAATATCAACACATTTCTAGAAAATTAACACCTTGACTAATTCTTTAGCAAATTACATGTTAAACACACATTTTCAACATATGTAAAGACAATTTTTCAACTCACATCACACAATTGAATAGGATTTCACATAACCATAGGAAAACACTGAAATTAAAATAGATAGATAATCGAGTTTTGTACAAAAATTTGTGTCCAAGACACGTTGGTCACATGACCTAAAAATGTATGCAAACATATCATATCCTAAGTAGATCTAGTGGTGCTCATGATAGCAAGTCACTGCTTGAGCTCTCATGCGCAATAGCCTTATCCATCGGCTAGGCACACCAATAGTATGGTACTGCAGCCTCATCAGTAAATCCTTGATTCGGATATATGGTATCCTGAGATTCAACCCCTCTACATGCTACTGTAACTCAAACCTGTGGTCTCGGTCAATGATTGATCCATAGCTAAAATTATTCATCCTGCCACTTTTCACTTTGGTCAGTTTTTCTTTCATCTGAGAGAGGACTGCTTCAGCCTAGTTGAACACGGTCGGCTCGAGGCCCTCAATCGCATACTACATGTATGATCTATTCGCAACATGAAGTGGCACACTTCCAGCTAGCTTTGAAATGGTGAACAGGATCGTTCGTAAAGTCATATCACGCACATCCCTGATGTTTATCTTTCCATCCTTGCTAGGCTCTATACGTGGCCGAAAAAACTATCAAATGTAGTCTCTCACTGTCTCACCTCCTTACGATGGAATTTTTGGGAACTTTATTTTGAAAAATAAATAGTTTTGAGTTGTGGAAGGTTGGAGGATAGTTCACGGAGTGAAATAAAGGTAGATAGGGAGCTATCACGGTTACGGAAAGACAGAAGATAGGTGGTGTGGTAGTTGCAGAGAATAGTGTAGATGGAAGATACGGGAGACAAGAACAATCAGCAAAAATCCCAGTAATCAAGAAGAAGTGGAAAGCAGCAGAGCAGGAAAAGAGGAAGGACTAACAGTCACACTAGAGGAGGAACAAATATGTAGCTAGCCATTGGAGGAGAGTTAGTTACTCAGTGCGGCAGAAGGCCGATAGAGAGAACAAAGCCGTAGGAGAGCTCTGTGAGAACTCTGTTGTACGGAATCAAACTGTAATTGACTCTGCAGAGTATATGTATGTTGTTCTGATATTGATAATGAAATCTACTTTTTGTTGTGTGTAATGTTATGAGTTGATTGTTAGTCATTTTATTACTATGAATATATGCCTAGTTTAAATTTTAATTGAGAATTCTGAACATGCTTTGATGAATGATATTTCATACAAAGCAAATTAGATATGTTTGTGTTGGGAAAAAATACCGAGAGGGGGGGTGAATCAAACATTTACCGCATATTCAAAACTTTTACTTTTTCATTCCTTAAAACACATACGCTACTTTGTCAAGTGCCAAGCAGCGTATACACGCGGATATCCTTCAAACTCCTTTATACACAGATAAAATTATGCCATTAGTTCTTCACTTATATCATTCCATCATTCATTCATTAGATGTTCTATAAACAGTAGTATGTGCAAAGTAAGAATAGAATAAACCATCACACAAGGCATCACACATGAACACCAGGATTTTTAGGTGGAAACCCAAGTCGGGAGAAAACCACCGCCGGTGATGAGCTACCTTTCATTATTTTATTATAGAGAAAAAACATCTTACAACATCCCAGTCGGCGTACTTGACCAAGATGCAAAACCCACCGCGCTCGTTTACGGTAAATTTCTCTCCTGGAAGGGAGCTACGACCCCCGGACTCGTTTACCAGCCTCACCTGGAAGGGAGCTACAACCCCCCGATCTCGTTTACCAGCCTCACCTGGAAGGGAGCTACAACCCCCTGACTGAAGGCTACAACCCTCAGCACCACCTTGGACCATGTTTCATCAATTTTCACACTGGATCCAACAACTTCAATAGAACACAACTTGCAGGCCACGTTTCATCATATTTTCAGACTGGACCCATTCCATACTTTTAAGCTCAAACATACATCACCAAACAGATACTAACCAATTCAGACAACACAGATCAGATAGCAGTAATACAGCAGAACAGATCAGATGTTTCATACCCCATGCTTCAGCAAACCCTAGTTTTCATACGCGCTTTCACTTCACTGATGTCGCGTATATACGCGCTTCCGTCCACACAAACCAGCGTATACCTCAGTGTATATTTTATTGCGCATATGCGCTTTCTCTTCGCTGAAGCCGCGTATATACGCGCTTCCTCCGCGGCGAAGTAGCGTATAGAACTTCAATCATTACAGAGCAGCATACTTCATCAGATCAGATATTCAGTTCAGATTCAACCCTTTACATCAGACAGATGTTCGCCTCATCACAGCTCTAGTCACTCCATAAACAGATCTAGCAAATACAAGTACATTTCAGATCTAGAGATCTCGCTTCATCATTTCTTCATAAGTGCATCATAGATTCAGATCTATCATCAAACCTTTACCCTTTCCATACAGATATACTTCACAGAGAAGTATTCATTCAAGCTCAGACATCTTGCTCCCACACTCATGATTTGCATAATGAATTTCATCTCTTTATATAGGTTTATCCTTTTTCAATACCATGAGCCCCTTTCTCAATACCATGAGCCAAGGTACTATGAGCCTTCAATACCTCTCGGACCCTTTTTCAATACCATGAGCCAAAACAATACCATGAGCCCAAAACTACATTACTTCCGATGATATTCCTGGACGGGGTCATTTAGACGAATCATTACCCAATACAATGGGTCAATACCATGGTGGTTACCCCTGGTTTTGCACTTTATGAGCGCTTTTGCCCATACGCGACTTGGCACGTACTTTACCGCGTGCATACGCGACTTCTCCTAGGCAAATCCGCGTATGCCTTGAGACATACTCTTTTTATCATAGATCTAGCACATACTGAATTTCTTTCTTCATTCCCTTCTGTACTCACTGTAGATACATCAGATTTACTTCATCAAGAACATATTCTATTAAGCACAAATTCATCAAGTAAGTTTCCATTATCTTCATCAAGAGGGTTGCCTTTCGAAGACAACATTCATCATCATATTGCTAGCAAACATCATTTACCAAGTCCATCACGTCAAGAATAACTTCATCAGGTGGATTGCCATCAAGGACAACACATGTCAATAGTCGCATGTCTTCATCTTCATTCAGTGGGTTTCCATCAAGGACAACACTCTGCATCATATTTTAGCTTGTTGCTTCCATGTTTCCTTAACGTTTTCTTCATGGTTGCACTTGTCTTATACTTGATCTATCTCCTAATCTTACTAAGGTCATGGCACAATTTTGGTGAGACACACCACTTAGAGTAGGGTGAAAATTTTGGCATTATGCTAGACTATCGTTATAAATCTTTTGGCCTCGAATTTATTGAGTTCCAAGGTTTTGGCCAGATTGGTAAGGCCAAAGACTGACAACCTCGAAATATCTTTGGAGCCCTAGGATCTAGCCCTCCTAGACCCGGAGAGGGATCTCTCCAATAAATCAAGGGATGATATATCTTTGAAAGCTCAGAATGAGGTATTAGGTTAGGTATGAAGCACACGGGGTTTTTAAAATGATTTGTTTGGTTGTGGGGTTGCTCATGAGATCATTAACTGAGAAGGTTATGGAATGAAAGGAGAAA
Organism: Pinus albicaulis; assembly: GCA_034641835.2. Classification (NCBI taxonomy): domain Eukaryota; kingdom Viridiplantae; phylum Streptophyta; class Pinopsida; order Pinales; family Pinaceae; genus Pinus; species Pinus albicaulis. Next base: position 660,907,087 of record CM076584.1, on the reverse strand, counting down.
AGCAGCAGGATGTTTTGGTAAAAGAGGATAGGTTAAGAATGTGCCATCCATTGGGATATGGAGTCATGAAAGGAAATTACTTGCATACAACTAGCCAAGGCTTTCATAGGGAAAATCATCTATACTAAAGGATATTAAAGATGATAGTCGTAAATGGAACAATAAGGAGTGAAATGGAAAGACACAAAGGGCAGCTTGAGATCAGACCAAAGGTCATCTAACTCCAGATCTGCTTCAACTTACTCTCAAAGGGAAAACACTTAAGATTTAAACACATAATTAGGCCTAAGGTCAGATAAGGAATTTTAACCTTCAATGCTTTGACACTAGTTCAAGAGATCTTTTAAAGGCCAATCTGTTGGAAAAGGACCCCAGTGGACAGGGCTTACACTAAATCCCCGGTATCCCAATTCTTCCAGCTCAAACCCAACAAGAACAACTAAGCAGCAAACCCCGAATTCACACATCAGCTAGCAGTGAATAACAACTACTACACTAGTTAAATTACATGAATTTGCTCTTAGATTCACTATCAGCAGAAAAACATTAAGGACAAGAAGAGCAGCGGGCATTAAGGTACCATGCGGGGGTATATCTTAAGCCTGATTTACTGATTCTTATCGAAGCATAAATGGACAGCATGAATAATGTAAATGGACAATGCAATAAGAGAAACATCACCCGTAATATAGACCAGGATCCTATGAAATTACTTGATTAATTGATGTGCAAAACCAGTCACATACACTGAGCTCAATGGCTGATTACAATCCAAACTTTCTCCTCCCAGCCTACTACATTACAAACCACTCAGCTACTCTCCCCCAAAACTGTTATAACAGTAAAAAATGAATCCCTCTAACAACAACTACAACAACAACAACCTTTACAATATGTTCTTCAGGGGTTCTTATAGGAGAATGAGTGACTGAGGAAGTAGATGATGTACATTAAATTGATTAATTAAGACAGAGTGGAGGAAGTGTCCATGCCCACTCTGCTTAATATCTCTGCACTGTACTCTGTAGTCTGGTTCGGATTCTTTGTCAGGTCGATATTCATCGGATGCGTTCTTTAAAGTCCTTTCTGGCTGTAAGGCACTCTGTTCTGTCTTCTGAAGCAAGTAAGGTGACTGAAGGTCTTCTAGGTTTCCATGCTTCCATTATTGTTGTCCTGACAGTCTTTGGAAGCTTTCTGTTAGAGAAATGGCCTTTGGGAGCTCGGGGAGGCATGGAGACTTCTGTCAGAGGTGTACTTTCTAAGAAAATACATTCTGCTGACACATACACAGATATGGCTTGTTTCGTGTGCATTAGTCTTCAACTGTGTCTTTATCCTTTGAACGCGGATTAAAGCATCAAATATTCAATTACGGGCTTTAACACCTTTAATCCTTGCTGCTGATACACTGGCCATTGCTGTAATGGCCTCTCTGTGTTCTGAATCACCGTGGCTGTGACTGTGGAAGCAGAGTGAAATTTCCACTCTGTAAACCCTGTAACAATGCAAAAAATCATTATAAAATCCAGGGAAGGTGGCAGAAAATTTGCCGTGGAGGCCTGGAGGAATAGTGGCGCAACTGTGGAAATAGTGGTTGTAGTGGAGGAAACGATGGAAAAATGCAGTGTAATGGATAAAATCTGCCCCGATGGAGGTTTGTTGGAGAAATGACTGTGGACCGTTCGATCAAATCTGGAGGCGATGATCGACGGTGGGGATTCATTAATGGAATGACTTTGGAAGGTTGGGCGAAATGAACATAAACTTTAATGTAAAACATTAAAGTTCCAAAGTGAGTGGAGAAATGATTTTTAATGCAAAACATAGGAATTGGACCTTTGAACGAAATACACAGGAAATGCACGAAAAACATATGAAGTGGGTTTTGAATGGTGGGACCCGGTCATGGGCGGAGGGCGATTTAACATGGACCGTTAGATCTCAGGAGGATATCAACGGCTGAGACGACACGATGAAGTTCTGTGGTCGCGTGATGAAAAACAATGAATGGGACGCGAGATGTGATGAGGGCCGTTGATCAAAACAGATCAACGGTCGAGATCTGTAGAGGGATCTTCGGGCATAGAAGTGGGGAAGTGGTTTTAGGATACAAAACGCTATTTTCGTGTGGCAAAAAGGGGGGAAGGCAGTTTTCGCTTTTTGAACACGATATGGGTCCCCGGTTGACACGTGGCTCTAGAAAATCGCCCATATCGCATAAATCTGAACCGTTAAAAACCGGACACAAAAACTGCGCGATATTGATGTGGGCCATTGGATCTGGGCCTGTGAGATTCGACGACGGTGGAGGAGCGCAATACGAGGAACGTGCGCAGACAGTATAATGGGGGCCAACGGAAGGTGGTTTCACAGTGAACCGTCCGATCCATGCGATGGACGGTTGCGATCTAGAGAGAAAGAGCACAGGCGGAGGATATGGTTAGTGGGCTGGAGAAATCTTGGCCGTCGGATCAACAGGAGTGAACGGTCAGGATCTAATCGGAAGCGGAGGAGGTAGGGGCCAAATCTCCAACGGGCTTATCAAGCGATTGGCTCTGGACCGTTGACTTGGCTGCAGATCAACGACAACGATTAGGTTGGAGGGTGACCAATCGGGGAAGAGCAAGAAGGAATTTGGGTCGTAGGATCAGAATGGGTGGACGACTCAGATTCAATCGGGGATCGGCCAATCGGGGCATCGGGAGGGTGGCATAATAAAAAGTTCTGATTGGCGATGAGTGCGGTGCTACAATGGCCGTCAAATCGCTTTAAGATTAACGGTGGAGATTGCCCTTCGGGGATTACACAAGAATGTTAAGGAGCGCGATGAAACATGCGCGGGCCGTTAGATCTATTAAGATCTACGACTGAGATCGCTCCCGAGCCCAACAAACTAAAACACCATCGCATCGGGGATTTTCATTTAACAAAGAAATTGCGCTCCTGGACATCTTCCGATCCCGATAAGTGCCATATGCTTTAGTGCTTGGTTTTAGCGCTCGGGTGCATGGAGGGGAAGTGGTTAGGGGCTAGTCGAAAGGGGCTAAGCCTGTGTATGTAAAATGAGTGATTTTGGCCCAATTTTAATGCTTTTTAAGGCTAAAAGAGGGATTCGATAGGGAGAATAAGGGGCTATTAAACAAAACAAAGGGTATTTGAACGGTTTAAAAGGGGATTTAGGATGATTTAAAGGGTAAGAGGGGAATTAAGGGAGGGAAAAAGGTGAGGAAAATAGAGGTTTAGTGGGAATGAAAAAGGGGAAAATGGAGGCCTTTTGGGCATTTTCTTCACAGAAACAGAGGGGATTTTTAACTGGAAACAACAGTGAGGATTTATCAAAGGACAAAAGGCACAAGGAGGCTTCAAGGATGATGTGTTTTCAGAGTAAATGCATTCCTTGAAGGCTCAAAAAACATTTTAGCCCCCTGTTTGCTTTTCAAAAAATTCATAGGGGGCTAACAGTGGCTCCACATGGGGATGGCATCTTCTTGAAGGTGTCAAGAATTCAGAGAATGATCTTTGGAGTAGGCTAGATGCCTGGTACTTGACACATCCATTTTATTTCTTGGATTAGCTTCCACAAATCATGAAGACATTATATCAGCATAGATATTCTCTCAAACAACTACCTACCCATACTATTGTCCTAACATTTTTTTCTTCTGGGTGAATTTGGACTAGCAGACCCTTTACATCATCAATTTTTTACAAACAGGAAAAATAAACCTATTCTACTTCTACCCTTATTACTCCATGAGACCAGATTAAACTGTTGGCCTCATAGTTTCTCTACCTAAACTAATGTCTGCTAGGATTAAACTGTCTAGCAAACTTCTTCTCTACATTCTAAGACAAAAATTGAAAAACAGTCAAGCCAGGATTAGACTGTCTAGCTTGCTGTGGAAAATGGCATAAGGACAAAACTGCTCACGGACTGGAAACCTTGCAGAAATTCAAAAATACTAATTGAATGCTCACAGACTGAGCTTTATTGAGCTTTCCTACCTACCCAACTCTAACTTGACATATTTACAAGTCTAGCTTACAAATCTTCTCTTCCAATACAACCAGTCCATCAAGTGATCCCATGACTGGTCTTTCTTGCTCATCTCCTTGAGAAGGCTGGATAGGCAGGGCCACTCCCATTCTCTTCATTCCTGAACAACAGCTTTAAAATTTTTTCTTGTTGTATGCAACATGCTGCTCAAAAATACCTTTGATCCTTCTTCGAATGTTTGCAGGAAATAAACATAAGGATCATGAAATGATACCTGGTTATGAATATTTGGTAGGCATGCTTCAACTAGGATTTCTTCTTCTACCACTGGATCAAGAACAAAACTCTATTGAGAAAGAGAATCTCCTTCATCTTCTTCATTTTCTAAACTGGAGGACTCATCATATATTGCAGCTGTGTCCTCTTGGAGCTTTGATATATTCTGCTCGAACGTGCTGAGCTCTGAGAGAAGATTCATGTATTCTTGAGCAGCGACTTGTTCTTCTGCTTCCTCTTTTTCAAGAGAAGGCTCCTTATTTTCATCATGCTCAAAAATCTCTTCTTTGTTTTCTTCCTCATCCTCTGAAGTGAAAGGCTGTTGGTCTCTGAACACATGAAAATCATCACTGATGATCTGAGGTGTAACAGAGTGAAAATTCCATGAATCTTCATCTATTACGATGCTTTCATATCTTTCCCCATCAGTATCATAGATAGGCTGACTTGGTTCATTGCCTCTATGAAATTTCTGGTCTTGATTTTCCTCCTATGAATCTACTAATGATGGCCCTGCAAGCTCAACTTCCCTTTGAAAACAATCATCATCAAACAGACCATAACTAGGAAAGTCATAATTGTAAGCAATGTCACCAATCAAACCTGTCGGATTCTCAGCAGGTCTTTCTTCATTTTGATCCGCAGAGGAGTTTTTTGGATCTGTATCTGCAAACTCATCAGATGAATGAGCAAGCATATCAGTTCTATAAAATATTTTAGAGGTGGACTGCGTGTTTAGTATTCGGTCCATCTCTTCTTCTGTCAACGGAGGAATTTCTTTTTTAACACAGGTAGAAGAACAACAGTCCTTTGCTTCTTGTACGAATCGATCTGGAGGCTGGATATTTTCTTGAGCCTCTTCTTGAGTGCTTTCCAGAGCAAGAGAAAACTCCAAACCCAGATCATCATATATGTCTTGCTCATTGTCTAGGTCTGGAGTTGGCCCTTGCTTTGGAAAATGCATGGGCTATTCTAGATAATCAACATTTATATTTAAATTAGCCGCATACATCTCCAACACTTCACCAAATCTGTTCACCAGTTTTATCACTTTATCCTCCAAAGCATCCAACTTTGCATCTCGGTCCATATTTGGATCCATGTTCCTACAAAGAAGGTCACTGCATCTTCTCAACCAGTTCAGAGTCTTCTGCCAGTGGAGTCATTTGGTCCTTTTAGGAATTATAGGGTGTGGAGTTGCCAGGTGGATGAATTTGGATGTTTGAAACAGACTGTTGTCCACCATCAGCATGGATACCAACCTAACCAGAGATTTTGGGTCTTTTGAGTGCCTAAGGGTATCCGAGATAAAATGCACTCAATTCCCCAATGGAGTCACCATTATGTTGGAGTTCCAGTGTTTTGGCCAGATTGGCAAGACCAAAAGACCGGACAACATCAGAACCACTTTGGGGCCCTAGGATCTAGCCCTCCTAGACTCGTAGAGGGATCTCTCCAATAAAGCAAAGAATAATATGTCTTTGAAGCTCAAACTGAGATATTAGGCTAGGTATGAAGCACAAAGGGGGATTTTAAATGATTTGGTTGGTTGTTGGGTTGGTCAGAGATCGTTAACTGAGAAGGTTATGGAAGGAAAGGAGCAAAGCAGCAGGATGTTTCGATAAAAGAGGATAGGTTAGGCATGTGCCATCCATTGGGCTATGGAGTCATGAAATGAGATTACTTGCAAACAACTAGCCAAGGCTTTCATAGGGCAGTCATCTATACTAAAGGATCTTCTAGATAGATGGTGAAATGGAACAATAAGGAGTGAAATGGAAAGACACAAAGGGCAGCTTGAGATCATACCAGAGGTCATCTAACTCCAGATCTACTTCAGCTTACTCTCAAATGGAAAACACTTAAGATTTAAACACAGAATTAGGCCTAAGGTCAGAGAAGGACTTTTAACCTTCAATGCTTTGACACTAGTTCAAGAGATCTTTGAAAGGCCAATCTGTTGGAAAAGGACCCCAGTGGACAGTGCTTACACTAAATCCCCGGTATCCCAATTCTTCCAGCTCAAACCCAACAAGAACAACTAAGCAGCAAACCCCGAATTCACACATCAGCTAGCAGTGAATAACAACTATTACACTGGTTAAATTACATGAATTTGCTCTTAGATTCACTATCAGCAGAAAAACATTAAGGACAAGAAGAGCAGCGGGCATTAAGGTACCATGTGGGGGTATATCTTAAGCTTGATTTACTGATTCTTATCAAAGCATAAATGGACAACATGAATAATGTAAATGGACAATGCAATAAGAGAAACATCACCCGTAATATAGACCAGGATCCTGTGAAATTGCTTGATTAATTGATGTGCAAAACCAGTCACATACACTGAGCTCAATGGCTGATTACAGTCCAAAATTTCTCCTCCCAGCCTACTACATTACAAACCACTCAGCTACTCTCCCCCAAAATTGTTCTAATAGTAAAAAATGAATCCCTCTAACAGCAACTACAACAACAACAACAACATTTACAATATGTTCTTCAGGGGTTCTTATAGGAGAATGAGTGACTGAGGAAGTAGATGATGTACATTAAATTGATTAATTAAGACAGAGTGGAGGAAGTGTCCACGCCCACTCTACTTAATAGCTCTGCGCTGTACTCTATAGTCTGGTTCAAAGTCTCTGTCAGGTCGATATTTGACCATCGGATGTGTTCTTTAAAGTCCTTTCTGGCTGTAAGGCACTCTATTCTATCTTCTGAAGCAAGTAAGGTGATTGAAGGTCTTCTGGGTTTCCATGCTTCCATTATTGTTGTCCTGACAGTCTTTGGAAACTTTCTGTCAGAGAAATGGCCTTTGGGAGCTCTGGGAGGCATGGAGACTTTTGTCGGAGGTGTACTTTCTGAGAAAATACATTCTGCTGACACATACACAGATATGGCTTGTTTCGTGTGCATTAGTCTTCAACTGCGTCTTTATCCTTTGAACGTGGATTAAAGCATAAAATATTCAATTACGGGCTTTAACACCTTTAATCCCTGCTGCTGATACACTGGCCGTTGCTGCAATGGCCTCTCTGTATTCTAAATCACTGTGGCTGTGACTGTGGAAGCAGAGTGAAATTTCCACTTTGTAAACCCTGCAACAATGCAAAAAATCGTTATAAAATCCAGGGAAGGTGGCGGAAGATTTTATGTGGAGGCCTGGAGGAATAGTGGCACAATTGTGGAAACAGTGGTTGTAGTGGAGGAAACGGTGGAAAAATGCAGTGTAATGGAGAAAATCTGCCCTGATGGAGGTTTGGTGGAGAAATGACTATGGACCGTTTAATCAGATCTGGAGGTGATGATCAACGGTGGGGATTCATTAATGGAATGACTTTGGAAGGTTGGGCGAAATGAACATAAACTTTAATGTAAAACATTAAAGTTCCAAAGTGAGCGGAGAAATGATTTTTAATGCAAAAGATAGGAATTGGACCTTTGAATGAAATACATAGGAAATGCACGAAAAACATATGAAGTGGGTTTTGAATGGTGGGACCCGATCATGGGCGGAGGACGATTTAACACGGACCGTTAGATCTCAGGAGGAGATCAACGGCTGAGACGACACGATGAAATTTTGTGGTCATGTTATGAAAAACAATGAATGGGACGCGAGATGCAATGAGGGTCGTTGATCAAAACAGATCAACGGTCGGGATCTGTAGAGGGATCTTCGGGCATAGAAGTGGGGAAGTGGTTTTAGGATACAAAACCGTTGTTTTCGTGTGGAAAAAATGGGGGAAGGCAGTTTTCTCTTTTTGAACATGATATGGGCCCCCGGCTGACACGTGGCTCTAGAAAACCACCCATATCGCATAAATCTGAACCGTTAAAAACCGGACACAAAAATAGCGCGATATTGATGTGGGTCATTGGATCTGGGCCCGTGAGATCCGACGGCGGTGGAGGAGCGCGATACGAGGAACGTGCGCGGACAGTAGAATGGGGGCCAATGGAAGGTGGTTTCATTGTGAATCGTCCGATCCATGCGATGGACGGCTGCGATCTGGAGAGAGAGAGAGCACATGCGGAGGATATGGTTAGTGGGCAGGATAAATCATGGCCGTCAGATCAATAGGAGTGAACGGTCAGGATCTAATTGGAAGCGGAGGAGGCAGGGGCCAAATCTCCGATGGGCTTATGAAGCGATTGGCTCTAGACCGTTGATTTGGCTGCAGATCAACGACATCGATTGGGTCAGAGGGTGACCAATCGGGGAAGCAGGGCGGAGCAAGAAGGAATCTGGGTCATAGGATTAGAATGGGAAGACGACTCAGATTCAATCGGGGATCGGCCAATCGGGGCATTGGGAGGGTGGCATAATAAAAAGTTCTGATTGGCGATGAGCGCAGTGCTACGATGGTCGTCGGATCGCTTTAAGATCAACGGTGGAGATTGCCCTTCGGGGATTACACAGGAATGTTAAGTAGCGCGATGAAACATGCACGGGCCGTTAGATCTATTAAGATCTACGACTGAGATCGCTCCCGAGTCCAACAGACTAAAACACCATCGCATAGGGGATTTTCACTTTAACAAAGAAATTGCGCTCCCGGACATCTTCTGATCCCGATAAGCGCCATATGCTTTAGTGCTTGGTTTTAGCACTCGGGTGCATGGAGGGGAAGTGGTTAGGGGCTGGCCGAAAGGGGCTAAGCCTGTGTATGTAAAATGAGTGATTTTGGCCCAATTTTAATGCTTTTTAAGGCCAAAAGAGGGATTCGGTAGGGAGAATAAGGGGCTATTAAACCAAACAAAGGGTATTTGAATGATTTAAAAGGGGATTTAGGATGATTTAAAGGGTAAGTGGGGAATTAAGGGAGGGAAAAAGGTGAGGAAAATAGAGGTTTAGTGGGAATGGAAAAGGGGAAAATGGAGGCCTTTTGGGCATTTTCTTCACAAAAACAGAGGGGCTTTTTAACTGGAAACAAAAGTGAGGATTTATCAAAGGACAAAAGGCACAAGGAGGCTTAAAGGATGATGTGTTTTCAGAGGAAATGCATTCCTTGAAGGCTCAAAAAACATTTTAGCCCCCTGTTTGCTTGTCAAAAAATTCATAGGGGGCTAACACTACTATCTAGGGCAGTGACCGTTGGCCATAGGTCTTTAAAGACCTTTATTACCTTATCTATCTGATGTTGTAGGCTATCTTTCTTGCTCTGGAGTTGATTACGCTCATCAGTAAGCACAATAACTTGTTGTTGTTGCTGCTCAAATTTCTGTAAGAGGTCGTTGTGCAGAGCTTTTGCTTGTCGTGCTGCCATCTGGATGAAACTGAAAAGTTGGTTGGGTCCCCAGTTTTGCATGTCATCATTGCTCGACATCTCTTGGCTTGGATGTCTCTCCCTGAGCGGTTTCCCACTGGAAATTGATCTTTCAGAGTGTCCCTGTGGGGATGTGGGTTGACTTTGTCGCGGCGGTTGAGATTCAGGAATGTGGTGACTAGTGGATGGCATGAATTGTTGTAACAATAATACAGATTGTTGGAATGGGTTTAGCTCTTTTTTAGTGGGCGTTGTATCGAAAATGTGGGACCCTTCATGGATTAATAGTTCTAAAAATGTGCCCTATCTCACTGTCGTTTGGTTAACCTTAGATAATCCATCTGTATTTGAGTTAAGTTCTGCCCCGGTGTCAACATTCATTAGATTTCCTGGTGGTATTGGATCTGAGATGGTTGCGAAGGTGGATGGAGTGTGGGTGGGATGGTATTTGGATATGAATGAGGTGTGCGGTGATGAATTTTGTGTATTGGGTGGCGATGAAACTTGTATGTTAAGAACCGATGATGGGTCAAACGCTGGTAACGCAGAGTTGGTCTGAGTGGCGACCTTTGGCTCTTCTTGAATTAAAATTCCTGTGGCTATTGGTTGGTCTTGGTATTCTCCTGTGAGATCAACCACTTGCTCAGATCCCATGGTTTGGGCTCTTTCCATTTAGGGGCTGGTATTGGGGGTTTCGTTGGCTTGTTTTTGCGGAGTGGAGTGACGATGGGTAGTGAGTGGGTGTGGAATGTGGTAGATGGTAATGTAGTTAGGATGGGGGTGGTGGTGGATGGAGATGCAAAATTCAACGTTTGAAATTCAGAAAAAGTGGGAAATACAATAGATTTGGTGCTGAGAGTTTCTATTACCTTGTTGAAACATTTCACCCAGGTGTCTAGCTAGTCTAGCAGTGGCTGCAGTTGTAATTGGGATACCCTCTACATTGTTTATGTCGGTGTCTCCCCCGGAAGTGTTTTAGGGAGCATCACATCAAATGAGTAAACGGAGATCCCGCTTCTGATTTCCATTGCCACTCCTGGCCATGAAGAAACTTCGGTGTGGAACGCTTTCTCCGTTATCTGGAACTTAAACAGCTTCTTATGGAAGGTATTTTCATCAACGCACTCTGGTCAAGCATAGGTTCGGTTATGAGACACCCCAAGCCAAATCTAAGGGAAGTATCTATCTAACAGGCTTCTTTGAACTCTTTGCTAAATTTTAACTACGTCTATCATCTGTCGGTACTAGGCTGCAAAAGCTTCTTCATTTACCTCTTTGGTACTCAGGTCCCCTGATATTTTCCATGGCATGTACCTCAATGCCATTGGTTGGTCTTTGGTAATCTCCACAAGCGGCCTGATTCCTGGTGGACTCCATTTCCACATTGCGAGAGCCATGATTAGATAACCATATATAAATCCTGTGGCCTGCTTGTAGTTGTCCTCTCAAAAAGCTCATGTAATAAGAACGTGCACCAATTCAGCTGTGCCCGTGGTATGCAATGCTTCACAACCGATATTGTGTCGAGGGTGCATTCCCCCTTGGTATAATGCCTCATAGTTTACCCAACGATCAAGTAGCAAGCCAATTTTACTTCTGGATTGTTGATGAGATCAATTTTTTCTCCCTTTCCTCCTCTCCTTGTTTTGTACTTTCTGTAGTAGTCACAATCCCCCACCTTCTTAGCTCTCTTAGAAGTGTTTTGGAAGGCCGATGAGACATCGCTTCCTACAACTGATAAACATGTGAGTCTATGTATATCCTCCGTGTTAATTGGGATCTCCCTCCCAAGCCACAACGATCTATTCTGAATTATGTTGATTAGGAACTTGGTGCATTGCATTGCCGCTCCCAATTTCCTGAACACTGGAAGGCTTCTGAGGTGCAGGATTGTTGACATCTGGACACCTCTAAAGTCTAGATGCACCCTCGCTGCTTTGCCTCCTCCCTCCTTCACATGATTTTCAATGTACACCTTCCTTTTCATTGCTGGGAACTGGAATGAGTCCATGAAGTCAGTATCTATCAGCTTGGCATTGTCATATTTTCCAATCAGTGACTCCACCCTTTGAATTCTTTCGTCGAGCTCAGGCTCGAGCACTGAAGTAGTCACCTTCATCATATTCTTTCTTCTGTTGTATACCCGAACTGTTGCTGCTAGAGTATTGTTATGAACTTCTATTGTTGAAATCGAGCTTATAGTTATAGTTGTTTCTTGCTCTGATAACTCAGAATTTTCTGGCATTCTGCTATTTCCCTCCTTCATGCGGGTTAAGTAGGATTGCTGGCACGAGTGATGTTGATGCGATGCCATAACTAATTAATTCTTGATGTCTTTCCCCGCGGCTATAGTCGTGTGATTAGTTACTAGGGTGGGGTGGAATCTGACAGTGCTGACGATGGCTTCGGAAGTCTGGTAGACGTGATGGGCAATAATTATAGCTTAATGTGGAAAAATTATTACAGTATGGGGATTACTAATTATGGCAGTTATTTTTCAAATTCGGATGATCTTACTAATTGACAACGCTATGATGGCTCATTATGAGTGAATAATGGTTGACACGCTTAGGCTATGTAACACTGTAGACTTTCCCCCCGACCACAATTGGTTGCGATGTGGTATCCACATCACAACAGGGTGATTGTTGGTTTTGCACAACCTACGCGTTTCTGATTGAGGATTCCTGCTCTAGTGGGATAAAATGATCAAAACATAAACTATTATATGGCTCATCTCGGTTGCAAGAGAGTTATTCACTCTAATATACTAACTTCTCTCAGGTGCAAGAGTTATTAAAAATAAAAGGATTGTGTTTCTTAGTCATGATAGGGTTTCAATCATGTGCCATTCACCCATCCTTGAAGTATCTCTCCATCCAGTTGCGCTAGCTTGACCGCGCCTGATTCCCTTATCTCTATGACATAATACGGTCCCATCCAGTGCATTATGAGCTTCCCTAGGAATTTCTGGAATTTGTTGTCATAGAGCAGTACTTTTCCACCAATAGTAAATGTTTTATACTTGATGTGGCGGTCATGCCAGGCCTTTTGTCGCTGTTCCTGTATTGATTGATGGAAATCCGCCAAAAAACTATCTTCTTCAAGCTCCTGCAACTCATGAAGCATGTAGAGATGGAGTCTTCCTCTATCATGTGTGTTGTTGAGGCAATTAAGTGGCTTGGTATGATAAACTCGACTGGTATCACTGCCTCTTTCTCGTACACCAATTGGAATGGAGTTTGATTATGCAGTCTGTTTATGGTTGTCCTGTGTGCCCACAATGTGGCTGGTATTCTTTCACCCCAGTCATTGCGGTTAGCTTTGCATGAATTTGTTAGCCCTTTCTCCAATATTTTGTTGAAAGCCTCGACAGTTCCATTCGCTTGAGGGTGGTACGGGCTGCTCTTATGATGTTGTATCATAAAATTATCCAACAGTGTTTTAATTGTAGCATTAATGAAATGCGTGCCTTGATCACTTATTAGGCTCCTTGGACAACTGAACATGCTTATGATGTTCTCAAAAATAAATCTGGCTGTTGTATCTGATGTACAGTCCTTTACTGGTGCCGCCTCTAACCATCTTGTGAGGTAGTCAGTTGCGGTGATTATATATATTTCCTGTGAGTGTCGCGTGATTGGTGCAATTGGTCCTTTGAAGTCGACTGCACATTTCTCAAATGCCTGCATAGCCCTCATAGGTTGTAGGGGCAGCTCATCGCAATGTGACGGTCGCTTTTTCTTTAACAGACTTCACATTTCTTCACATATTCTTTGTTGTCTTTGTGCACGGTGGGCCACCATAATCCTGCATGTAGTATTTTTCTTGCGGTGGGTTTTGCGCCGACATGGCCTCCCGCAACTTCGTTGTGACACTCCCACAAGATGTCTGCTCTTTCGTGATCTAAGACACATCTTCGTAGGATATGATCCAGGCCCATTTTATACAACTTCCCTACTATGAGTTGATACTCAGCTGCTTTAACTACTAGGTGTCTTCTTTGGGTTTCTGTGTATTCTGATGGGCATTTTCCTATGGCCAAGTATGTTGCTATTTGTTCTAGATAATCTGGGATGGCTTCTACGCGGAAAATATCAGCATATGGCAGCTGGTCATCAAGTGGTCCCCCATTTTCTCTGTTTTCCAATCTTGAAAAATGTTTGGGACCAACATTTAGCCTCCCCAGTTTTACTATTACTTCGAAAGTGAATTCTTGGAATAGTAGGAGCCATCTACAGATTCTGCCCTCTAGTACAGGTTTGTTTACTAGATATTTCAATGCCGAGTGATCTGTGAAAAACTTGAATATCCCTCCCAATAAGAGTGATGAAATTTCTGTAGTGAGTATACCATATCAAGAGCCTCTCTCTCCATTGTTGTGTAATTCCTTTCTCCCGTTGATAGTTTCCTGCTTGCGAAGGATACTGGGTGATCTATGGAGGTTTCTCCTGCCTGAGCTATCATCGCTCCCAAAGCAATACTTGAAGCGTCGATGTGGACATGGAACTGTTTATCCCAATTCGGATGGTCCAAAGTGGGTGCACTTGCTAGTTTCTCTTTAAACGTGTCCAATACCTTAGAGCATTCATCATTACATATGAATTGTTCCGACTTTCGCAACAGTTTTTCTAGTGATGCTGTGATTTTTGCATCGTTGCGGATGAACCTATTGTAGCATCCTGTGTGTCCAAGTAGTGACCTCAACTAGTTTACATTCTCTGGTGCATCCATATTCACAATTACCGCCACCTTCGCGACGTCCACACATACTCCTTTCTTGCAGACAACATGTCCCAAAAGCGTTCCAAAGGGTACTGCAAAGATGCACTTTTTGAGATTCAGAGAAATTTGAAGATGTCTGCACCTATCAAACATTATCCTAAGCAGAGTTGCATGGTTCTTCAGTAAGTTGTACACCATCCAATCATCCATGTACACTTCTAGTAACTTATGGACATAGTCTCTGAATGGTGCTATTACTATCCATGAAAACACAGTTGGTGCATTATTTAGCCCAAAAGGCATGACATGATAGGCATATGATCCCCATTATGTTGTGAAAGTATTTTTTGTTTTATCCTCTTCTGCTATTCGTACCTGATGGTACCCTGAGAAGCCATCCGTGAATGAGTATGCTTCATTTCTCGCTACATTGTCGAGAACTTTGTCACTAAATGAATTTGGAAATGGATCATGAATACATGTGTTATTTAGAATTTTGTAGTCCACACATAATCTAATTTCTGATTTCTCCTTTCCACTTTGTATCACTATTGGGTTGACCCATTCTGCTTCTTCAATCGGAAAAATCAAGCCTGCATTCAATATTTTCTCTATCTCTTCTTTAACCTTTTCTTTTACTCTCAGATTCAGGCGGTAAGGTCTATGCTTTACTGTCCTCGCATCCAGTTTTAGGACTATGCGCATCTCCCCCAGATCTCCTTTGATTCCTTTGATCTCTGCCAATGAAGATGGAAATAGGTCTTCATATTCCTATAGCAGGTCAAAGATTTCTTTTGTGGTTTTTGTATCCCAATAATCTCCGATGGATGCAATCTTGGGTTTATTTTTACTTCCAATGTTCTACTTCTTTTTCTTCAGGGGTAACAAGTGTAATCCCTCAGTAGTTGGTTCCTCTAGTATTTCTTGTTCCCCTTCCTTTTCTTCAATGTATAGATGTCAAATATTTTCTAAATCATCGTCGTCTATCTCCCGATCTATTATTTTACATGCTACTGATTCCCTAGATTTCTGCTCTTATAAGGAAATTTCTTCATTTTCCTCAAGCTCTAGGAAGAAAAATATTCTTTTGATTGCTTGTAGGGTATCTGTAACTTGGTCTGTGTCTCCCTTAAAAGAAAAACATTAAGTAAATTTCTTCGCAATTGTTTCCCAAGTGACTGTTCCTAACTTCTTCTCTTCTGTCAGGTACCAAGCTTGCAGAATGGTGTCTAGTGAATGAATGAAGTTGTGTGCCCATAAATATTTTGGATATTCCTCTTTCCTCCACTTATACTCGCAATTGTTTATATGTACAAGGGGATCATAATTCCCTCAGTACTTTTCTCCTAGTTGCAATCCTGAAGCTGCATGAAATCTTATTCTTAATGCTCTGGAAATATCTTCCCATTGAGAGAGAGAGTTGCGATGGGTTGCCCACTACCTTGATGAAGTGGATTGTAGTGCTTGTCCATGAGAGGGACTCTATGCTCTACTGGCACCTTGTCTTCTACTTTGGTAATAAATGTATTCATAGCTTGCATATTTGAGAGAGTTGGGTATTCTCTTACCTCTGTACCAATATAGTTGACTCCATGAACGTTGGCGCATATTCTGGTGTTGATTTTGTATCATCCCCGTTGCCAATCATCCCAAGCCACTTATGATCCTACGTCAAAACTCTGAACACTTCTTCAGCTTATCGTTCCTCCTGCTGTAGGATTAATGTAACCTTCTCTTTTTCCTGCAGTCATCTGGTAGAGTTGATCTAGAAGCTCTGCGTCTTCTCTGTTGCCAACAATTTCTGTGTATCGGGGTCCTTGATACAGATCCAATGGCTGAATCACTCTAATCTCACCATCTTTGAATATCATCAATTCCTTTTTTAAGTTGATGAATGCGTAATTTTCAAAGGCCCAATCTATTCATAGCAAGGCAGGATAAGGATCCTTTTCACCTATGATATCTATTACTTCAAAGTCCGTATAGGTTTTTACTTCCACATTATCAACCTCAACTTCTTCCAGCCTTCCTATTGGTACAATGCATTATTGATTTTCCATTCTGAGTTGTATTGGTGAGTATGATAGCTTTGGTTTTCTCAGTGCTTCCCATGTCTTTCTAGGTAGAATATTGACATATGATCCGAGATCTAGCATTGTGTCTTTGATTTGGAATCTCACAAATTGAGTGTTTATGCGGAACTCTTTTCTAGTCCTTCTCTTATTTATTTTTACTCTTCTTATATATTTTTCAGCTGTGTTACCTGAGTCTCCATGTCTTGCTCCTCCTTGCATGACCATTTCTAGATTTTTCTTTAATTTTTCCAGCATCTGTCCATTGTTTACAATTGTCAGGAACAGTCATAACCACTCTTCTATAGTTTTTCTTGTAAGGACTATCTTTCCTCCTTCACTAGATGGTTTTGGAAGCTTCATACTCTGATGTCTTCCTATCTGTGAGAATGTTTCTAGTGCTTCTTTAAAGTACTGCTTTTATCGGTCTGGGCTGAAAGCATTCTTTGGGGATGTAGGTTTGACTAGCTTTATCGGGTCCATTTCTCGTGCATCCTCTCCTGTTTTCTTCCCTCCTCGTGTCACTATAGCTACACTTTGTAGAGTTTGAGGATCTACTATCCTTGGTTCTGCATTTACCAGGTTAGCTCCTCTTTGTCTGGTTCTCTCTTCCCACCTCTTAATCAACTCTGGGTAGTCTTCAGTAGCATGTGCATTTACTCGGCATTGAGAGCACCATGGTCTCCTAGGTAGCGGACATTCTCTCGCTACATGACCTTCCTGATCATAGTTATAACACCTTACCAGTCCTCTTCCTCCAGTTATGCTACCTCTCATTCCTCCCCCTCTTCATCCTCTTGGAGTCTCATTTACTCTATAGGACGGTCTGTCCAATCATTCTGCCAATGCATCAAGGGCTCTGCATTGCTCTATATGATGAGTTGTAGAGGCACAAAATTCATAGTAAACGTTGTTTGGAACATTTGACTATTTTTGCAGAATTGGACACAGTTGTGGAGGATGACCAATACCTTTGCATATTTCGCAACATTTTGCTGCTGTTTGATTCTATCCATTGGGGAACCCCAGGAAGTGGGGTTGTGTTTGGTATAGCCCTTAAGTGTTTATCTGTGCAACTCCACCGAATGGCGGGGCCCCCTATGTTCCGGTCGCTAAATTCCCAATGTTGGCTCCTCGCAACCTCGGACATTTCGTGGCTACGTTTCCTTCCATCAAGCAATGTGTACACCACACATTGGGCCTTGCGAGTCGTACCGGCTGAATATCTTTCAGTTTCTCTGTCAAACTAGCTATTTGATATTGTAGCCCTAGTATGGATGGATCTTGCACTACTGCTCCCCCTCTGAACTCCTGCGAGTATCCAACCATTGATTCTATTTTCATTGCTTGCTCCAGTGCATCTTGAAGGGTATCAATATTTTGTTGTTTCAACGGTGTCCTTGTCAACGATAGGAGTGCTTTAATGAACCAATCCCGCTGGTGATTTGATTGGGTAACTTAGCTTTCCAATCGCGTCTTTCAATCTTCTCATCAAATCCCAGGCTGTTTCTCCTTCTTGATGTTTGATTTCCCATAGCTCAGACAATCCTTACTGATTCGTGTGAGGAAACTTGAATTCTTGAACGAATTCCCTCTTAACATCATCTATTGCTGGGTTCTGGTGCGCTTCTGACCATTTGATGAACCAGTGCAAAGCTCTTTCCCTTAATGTGGTTTGAAATTCAATTAACTTGACTGCATCTGGTGTCTATCGAGCTCTCCAAATTGCTTCGCAGAGATACCAATGTTGTTCTACATCATCGTTACCTTTTCCAGAGAATTCTAGGTATCAGGTGAATGATCCCGCCACCTTTCCTTGTGTTGGTGGTACTAAAATAAAACGTTTGCTTCCCGTATGAGAGATTCCACTACCAACGCTGTTGCTAGTAGATATTTGTACTATATATTTAGTACTACTCAACTTGATAAACTCCCGTAACTTTATCAAGAACCTATCAGGTGGATGATAGAGTACCAGGGGAAGGTTATGAATAGTGCTACTTGAAACTTGGGGAATAGGATTTCCATTCTCTCTTCGGTCTGGGCTCCTATAAACTTGCCAACTTCCTTAATGGGCCCTTCCATTCCTTGGGGTCCACCTGACCTTATATTTCTTTTGTCATCTATGGCACCTTTTCGTTGTTCTCTCTATTATTCTCCTACTTCACAAATTCTCGTATCGCATTTTACAGCCACTTCTCAGCAATCTGTGCCCTCCGATGTGCTCTCCACTCTGTCAACCTACTGAAGGTTCCAGCATCCATATCCCTATTCCTCCTTTTTTCCTGCTCGTAGCATCTTTCCCTCAATTCCTTCCCCAGTACTGGAGGTTTAGGTCTCCATCTCAGGACGTTGGAATAACATTAAGCCCTCGTCCACCATTAGAGCTTTAATCTACAACAATATTTCTTTCAAAAAATTTCCCCACAACCCATATTTAAATATATATTCAGCTTTTGTAAAATGTTGGTAGCACTCAGCTGCAAACTCTATAATGTACCCCTCCAAGGAGTTTGTATCCAAAAATCTACTGCTCGGGTTAGATCTGTGTCTAACCGATGTAGCGCTGCTATATATGTGTGCGTCCAACTGCGACAGATTTGATGCAACCCTTTAGGAAGTGACTTGATATGGAGTCTTCACAACGAGTTGTAAAGTTCTTCAGGAAATTTCCCCTAGAAAATTTCATACAAGTCACTCGCCGAGTCAGAAAAAAGGACCTGATCCTTGATAGTCTTTTCCCTCTACTATCGAAGCTCTGCTTGTTGCGATATGAACTGATCTACGTGATTGTACCACCAGCTACGTAGTTCTTCCTCATAGATCCTTGATACCATGATCTAGCTTCTAAACAAATTTTTCAGGTCCCAACAATGGAACCATTTGTTGGCGAAAAAGGAGGTCTCTAGGCAAGATCCAGGTTCGGGCACGAGGCCAACAAGGTTTCCGCTCTAGTCTAGGACAGCGCCGAAATTTTCTCGAGGGAGAAAGGAGTCTCACCCGAGGCGTGTTGTGACCTTACCGAGATTAGAGACTAGATCATTAACATCGAGGAAAGATTACTAATGCAAGTCATCTCTTGCATGCATATAAAAGACATTCATATATCTCAAATCTAATAAGCAAGTTATCATTCATCAATATATAATCAGAGTACCAAATTAAAATTTTAAAATAGACATACATACACCATAATAAATCAAGCACCAACTAATCCATAATACGTAGCACATCATCAGTCAGATTCCATTAACTTGGCTCAAAACAATTTAAACATACTCCATAGAGTCTAATACAATTCAATTCAGTACATACGGCTCTGCAGAGCTCTCCCTAGGCTCTATTCTCCCATCAGCCTCTCTCTAACTAACTATCCTCAGAGTCACTTCTTCCCTACTTATTTGTTCTTGTCGACTGACACTGTCAGTATTTGCCCCTTTTCCGCTCAGTTGTTCCCTTGCGCTCTGCTGCCTTCTGTTTATTCTTCATCACTGAGAGTTCTATTGTTTCCCATATTTTCCATTTGCGCTGTCATCTATTTATGCTCTGCCATCTTCTTTCAGTTTTTCCACAACCGCGACAGCTCCTTGCCTACCTTGATTGCACTCTGCCACCTGTCTTCAGGTTCTCCGCAACTCCAAAAGTTTCTTGTCCAAAACAAAGGCCCCAACAAGAGTTAAACCCATACTGCATGGAAAAAGCCACAATTGATCGAATCATGGAAATAGAGATTAAGAACACCCACCAACAGAGGATCCAACTATACCGAGTTGTCAAAGAAAGCCAACTTGTTCACCAGGGAAAGTGGTTCACAGGGACTAGGGTCAACAAAAATTTCCCCACCTCATGGAGGCTCTGTATGAAATGGGGACCATTGCTTGATAAGGAGGGAGGAATGATCCAGGTGGATATTGGTGGTGTTAGTCATCGGTATTTTTCACCTATTGATGATGACTATTTGTTAAAGACAACTTTTCTAGCAGCTGATCTCAAAATTTAACAAATTTTCCAGCTGGAAAACACCCATAAACATTTTTTCCCTCCTACCTTTTCAATGAGCCCATGACGAGATAAAACCTCATTGTCAAGCCCTATCTAGCCTCAGCCATACTAGATTGTCCATCAGCTCCAAAGAGAACAATCCAAATCTGTCCAAGAAGTCTCCCCTAAGTTAGGTAGTGGCGCTTTAGGCATTTCTCCCTTGGCAAACTATCTTAAAGCCAAAGAACCTCTATCTATTATCAACCAGTCCTAGCAGACCTTCCTATTCTGCAAATAAAGTTTGGTTACACCCTTAAGTCGCGCCACTAACAAGCCTTGAAGTCTCAACAATACATATGCCACAGGTCAAGCTGATATTAGGGAAATGTACTGTGTTTCAATGTCTTTGTCAAAGAGCAGAAGTATAGTAGTGTTCCAAAAGACTGTAATAAACTCAACATGAGAAGACAACTGCTTCTCATGTGGTTTTAAGCCTGGGATGAAAATGCTGGACAAAGAGTTATCTCATTAAGCTCCTGCAATCACAGTCAAAGGTTAGTGAATTATAAATGACAAGAAATGTTTTGTAGATACTGGCTAGGCTGCCTCTGATTGTCTAAAGATGCACAAAGGTATTTTAAAAGAAAAATTACATGTCTCAGAGAAATTCCCATCATGACTTATTGTCAATTTGTCATCTTCATTTGCTTAACCATGAATAGGCAGTGAAAGGAAAGATAACACTGTTTAAAAGCTGATGAAATGGCATCACTGAGAAAACCTCCTCCATACATGAGCAGAGGGTTGAAAGACTAAGAAAACCTCCTTCATTTTACAAGCAGAAGGTTTGGCACTGTGATAAAGGCCTCCTTCATCTAATAAGCAGAGGGCCAGGGACAGAGATTGATTTTAGGGTTTTCACTGACTGAAAGGAAAATTTTAAGAGCAGTGGGAGAAAATTGAAGGCTTATGGACAGAGAAATGGTGTTAAAAACAAAGAAAAATTAGGGGTACTGTAATAATCAAAGAGGCTGACTTATCTCCTATCAGAGATCTCCTTCAAAAGCAGTTTGGAGCCAAAATGAACAAACCCTGATGAGGTATGTAATTTCAGTAAGGGTTTCCAAATATCCCTTTCCTTGATGAACATGCATGAAATCTAGTCATTGTTTTCCTTCAAAAAACAGAGTTGAAATTAGTAAAAATATATTCAAAGTTTATAGGTTGAGAGATGGGTTAGACATAGGCCAAAGAGTGATGTTAATATTCAAAAAGTTCTGCTCTCCCTGTTCATGAAGAAATTTTTTCAACAACTCATCACAGTGGACAAGAAGGTAACCTAAGCCTGATTTCAGAAGGAGGCTTTGCAAATAGACACATAGGTTCATAAATGTGAAGACAGGATATGGCAAGTGTTTCGATTTCAGGGACAATACTCGAAGAAATGAAGCATGATACTGTCACAAACAAAAGATTTTTTTGAAACATATGAAGATACCTAGCTGTTGCATATAATTGCAGGAGAAGCCTTTAAAGGATCTTCTTTTTAATGAGCATATGTTTTTCAAACCTAGGAAAATGCAGCTAAGGTTCCCATAGTAAAAAAGAAATGTCATTTGAAGGGTGCATCTACAGTCAGTATGTGGTTTGAGTAGGGTTTTCTTCTTAAAAACAGATATGAACAAAGGAAACAATTTTCCTCCCTTAATAGGCAAAAAGTGAAAGAGTTTTAGCCTTGAAATGATTTCTTCACTTAGGGAAAAGTGTCATACCTACGAAGATCTTCAAAAGTGTCATCCATAGCACTTTAATGGTCTTGATCGAATATTGGATTTTGTAATTTTTTAAAATGATAACACTGCAAAAGGCAAGTGCTTCATGTTTTGTTTAAATCCAAAAGCCTTTTCAAAAGGTTTTCAAAACCCTCACAAAGCAAATTTCAAAAGGACGTTGGCTTTTTCAACCATAAAGGGTGGATTGACCGTTGGAAAAATCCCATTTTGCATTTCAAAACGCAAACATCTCCCCTGGATTTTCACTGAAGAAAACGAGAAGTTCGAGCCATTTGCAGAGTTTTTCAGGCTTTTAAACCCGCACGGCGCGCCTAGAAAATTGCGCAGCGTGTTTAGAAGAAAAAATACACAGAGTTTGTATTGTGGCGCGGCGCGCCTGTAGTGGCGCGTCGCGTGCCTGTAGTGCCGATCACCACTGCCCGAAGGCCGACCCGACAGCTTACACGGCGCGGCGCTCTCCCATATGAACGTGCCGCTCACTCAAAAAGCCCTCGAAAAACATCTATGAAGCTGCGAAATGATCAACGAAAGCCCATGAAAGTTTGCAAGGTATTCTTCATTGCTCCTTGCTAGTTTTTAAAAATATGAAGGGGGTGACAGAGTGATTTTCTCCAAGGGAGAAACAGTGATAAGGAGGGTAGGGTGTTTTGATAAAAATCCAAGGTTGTTGTTGCTATGATTGCCCAATATTAGTATAGTGAAGGAGACGTGTTTGTATCAGTTTCAAAAAAGCCTGAAATTTCCTTCAAACAAAGTGGTAAACCTTGTGCTAGTGACACAGACCATTTCAAGTGTTAAAAGGGAGTGATGAAACGATTTTAATAGCCCTTATTGATTTTCAAAAATAGTGATAGGTGGATGCTTTAAAACCATCTAAAAAGACCCTTACTGCCTTTAAAGAATAGTCATAGCCCATAGATAAAACAGAGTTAACCTCTGTCTGCAAATCTAAGGTGAAACAATGTTTGTAGAAGGGAAGCAGTGATCTAAGGTCAAAACGGTGTTTGTAAAGGAAAGAAGTGATCTAAGGTCAAAACAGTGTTTGTAAAGTGAAAGCACTGGTCATATCTGAAAGCCTTGTCACTTCAAGAGTGTCCCTTTGAATGGTGAAAGAGCTAACTCTGTCCAAGCCACCAAATTTCTATAAAAAGAGTATTCTATGAAGATTCGAATTAATTTGAGGGTGTTTTTGTCTACCTGGGTATAAGAAACAGTGAATAGCAGAAGAGTGTTGTTGGGGAGGGTGTTTTTGTTTTTATCTAAATACAAGGCTGTTTTGTTTCTCTCAAAACAGAAGGAGATCTCTGTTCTAACAAAAAGGCCACCAATACCTCTTTTCAAAAGACCTTGCCTAAGCACAATAATCAAATTGACTATTTGCTTTTAATTTAACAAAAGTTTGTTGATTGGCATAAAGGAAGCCAAAACAGTAATTTAGAAGGAACACAAAGTTGGTGTTGGGAGAATATTTCACAAAGCATTTGAAGCAGTTGTCTTGGTCAAATAGTGACTAATAAGCAGGACAGAGGTGTGTTTGAGAAAAAAATTCCAAAGGCCTTTTGAGACAACTTGGTGTTGCAAAGAACATTTAAAACAAGATGCCTCCCAGGCAAGACAATAGGAGCGACCTTCACAAGAGGTTTGAGCTTGTTTCCACCGAAGAAGTGAATGCTCATCCATCAGTCCTTTTTAACTTCCATGAGGTTGGGTGTCTAGATTTTTGCCAAAGAGTGCAAGAGGTGAAGAGCTATTCCCCTTTGACACATCTTTGTGCCTTGAGGTTTCAAGAGAAGCATTTTCAGCTGGCAGGCCTAGATTTCAAATTCTCTCCAAGGTCCATCTCCAAGGCCACTAAAATCCCTTATGTCGGGGAGAAGTGGTTTAAACAAAGCCACCTGGACTCAGAAGAATACAAGCCTTTTTTGAAGCCTGAGCATAGAGATTCATGTCCATCTATTTTCCCCTTCTCATATCTATTGACTAGTTACGCCCCCCTCATGAAGATCATCATGAAATGCTTCACTTGCGAGGGAATATTCTCCCGAGTCCATGCCTATCATATCCGATTTCTCATGCATTTCACGAGGGCCAAATTGCTAAATATCCCTTTCTTCCTACATACAAGTATTGAGAAAATGGCCTCCACTGTTCAGAAAAAGCCTCCTTCTCAGCAGACAGCCTGCCTCTTCCATCACTCCCTCATCAAAATCATCATTCTTCATCAGCTTGAGAAGAGGGAGGTCTCTTGGGATACTTTCATCACACATTCGGATTTCGCCACTGTCCCTTCATTTCATACATCTCCTTCACCTTATACTCACCATCCTTCACCTTCTTCTAGAAAACCTATTCCCAAGAAGCTCAAGTTTACCATAGAACAAGCAAAAGAGCATGATGAGGAAGAAGAGCATGAGAAAGAAGAGGAAAGTGATGATGAGCAGCATCATAGTGAAACAGGGCAGCAAGGGGGAGAAGAACATAGTGAGGTAGAACATCAAGGGGAAGAAGGTCATGATGAAAAGGAACATGATGATGAACAATAGACTCCTGAAGATGATGAAGGGCAACATGATAAAGATGTGCAGCACAATGAGGGTGAGCAGACTCCTGAAGATGTTGAAGGGCAGCATGATAAAGATGTGCAGCACAGTGAGGGTGAGCGGACTCCTGAAGATGATGAAGGGTAGCATGATAAAGATGTGCAGCACAGTGAGGGTGAGCAGACTCTTGGAGATGATGAAGGGCAGCATGATAAAGATGTGCAGCACAGTGAAGGTGAGCAGTCTCATGAAGATGATGAACAAAGGCAACTACATGATGATGAACAAAAGCCTCATAAAAAGGAAGAGTAGCCTCATGAAGAAGAAGGGAAGCATGATAAACAGGTGCAACACAGTGAGGAGGACAGTCCTCAAAAAGAAATGCAAAAGGACAGTCAAGGCATCCACGAAGAAATCCAAGACAGTGGCAAGAATGAGGAGCAAATTAGCAAGGGTAAAGAGCCAATGGAGCATGTGCTAGCTGCCTCTCCTAGGCAAGGGGCCATGCTCTCTTCTCCGAAGGTGGCCAAGCCCTGGACATCAAGGAAAATGGTGCCTAGAGTTGTGACTCCAAATGTGACTAGGGCCCTCCGAAGCAAGGGAAAATTTCCCAAGAAGCCCATTTTCAAATTGCCCAAGAGGAGGAAGACTAAAAGAGCCACCCAAAGCAAAGGAAAGGAGAAAGAAGAAAGCAGTCATGAAAAGGAAAGGGAATTCGACATCATTCAAATCCAAAGTGATGATAGTGACAATGAAGCCCGGATCCTAGAAAATATCTTGATCAATAGAGAAAACCAAATTGATGCTTTGAGGACTGATCTTGATAGGGCTAGGAACTTCAATCACTTTTTGCAAGTTCAAAACAAACAAATGAGTGTCCATATGGCAGTATATGAGACACGGGCCATCAAATACAAAAAGGAGGCCTCCAAAGCACAAGTGAGATTGGAAGAACTCATGGGTGAGTTCGATGAGAGCGAAGATGAAAATCAGCCCAAGAGAAAGAGGCCAAGAACCATGGGGCTCAAAAAGGCCCTTGAGAAACAAAAGGAAGAAAAAGATGCCCTTCTCCAATCTACCCCTCTCACTACATTGTTCGAACAAGAGATAGAGAACAATCGGGAAGCATGGCTTGAGAGAGTTAATGATCACTTGGAGAAGAAATTGGAGAAGGAAAATAGAGACTTGGACCTTTAACAGAGGATGACCAGGAATTATAAAAAGCTCAATCAGTTTTCTCGGCGGAAATTGAAGGCCGCTCAGGAAAAACTCAAGGAGGCTAAAGGGAAACGCCCGGCACAAAAATTGAGGAAAGACACCTCAAGGCTCCAAATTTTGGCCTCAGCTTCACAACATGTTTCTAAAAACCCTTGAGGTTCATGCTCGCCAAATTTTGGCAAAATTCGACAAATTTTGGTTTTTTGTCATTTTTGGGTTTTTTGGCTAAAAATCATGGGCATCGCCATTTCAGTTTGGGGCATCCTCAAAGGATGAAAATGGTATCATTGGATGCCATAATTTCAGGGGCACATACTCAACAATTTTCAGATCAAATGAAGATCATTTTCTCCCCCAAAATGGCGAAAAACACTCGCTTTTTCTACACTCTGCCCCGTTTATCAGCAAGGCCTATTTTTTGGGTTTTTACACACAGGTCTGTTTTTGGAGGACTTTTGTTGGTAATTTTGGAGAAAAATAAACATTTTCAGAAAATGGACACTCAAAGCTTTCCAACGAGCCATCATGGGCCTCGTTTCGACATTAGGAAGGCCTCCAAAAGTTGCCGGCAAGTCAGGAGACCTTTTGTTGATGTATTTTTTGAGTATTTTTGTAAAAATTGAACTTTTCAAAAGTGATTTTTCTTCATGTGCGTTTAGCTATTTTTGTACATGATAAGTTATGAAAAGTCAATATATTTCCCTTTTTTAGCATTTTTGAGATATTTTATTGGATATTTTGTGTCTTGGGCTTTGCAAAGCCTCAAGGACAAAATCAGATATTTTGGATAGGCCATTGAGATTGCAAGTTGAACTAAGAGGTTTTCCTCACTTTGGCCTATATATTCCAAAGGCTTTCATTGTAAACAAGGTTGAATTTGATGAATAGAAGCAATATATGGTCATATAAGCTTTGGAAGAAATACTTGTCTTATGCTTTTGGATAGTTTCTTGGATGTTCTTGGATGATGAAAGAGGATTGTTGTTGGATTCCATGACTTGGTAGAATGGTATAGTGTCTCTCTCTCTGTTTTGTTTCCTAGTTTTCATTCATAAATCCATGTTCTTGCTTGCTATAAGAAAGTACAGAACAAATTTGAGACATGCCCTTGGAGGCACCTCAAATTTCCTGTTTCTTTATAGTTTCCATGTTTTCTTCATTCTTAGTCATATTAAATAATCCTTGATTGCTCTTTAATAACATAAAAATATTGTTTGCTTGTTTTATTTGTGGTTTTATGCATGATAAGTATGATTTATGATATGCCATGCTTACTCATGGCTAGCCATAGCTCCACCTATGAAACTTCTCTTTGATTGATTAGATTGTCATTTGTTGAACCAAGGAGGTCTTGTTCTGATCTTGCCCTTTGCCTAAAACTATGCAATCTTGTTTTCAAAGTGCCCAATAGATTGAAGTACTATGTTTAGGCGTTCCTACATAGTGATTTGAGTTGTTTTTCTGTCTTAAATGTATTTCCCCAAAGTCTGATAGCCATTTCCTAAAGTTAGAGAGTCATATATCTCTATGCATGGCTTGAATGTTTATTTCTATGCATTGATCAACTTATAGTTACATTTCTCATGATTAATGGTTTTCCCTACCATGTTTATGTCAGCTATTAAACTATTTATGCTTGAAATCCTTTGTTATTCACAAATTTAATGTCCATCTCACTCCATTTTGCCTAAAGATCCATTTTACCTCGAAACAAATCGGCCCTTCAACAACCTTGTATCACCATCTGAAAGCTTTTCTCGGACCTTTTTCGACCCCATAGCCCAGTTGATCCGACATCTTTTTACCTATATTAATCTTTGATCAGTTCATCCCTCACAACTAAAAATCCAACATTAAAAACCTACTTCATAACTAGCCTAATATCAAGAACACAATAAGCAAACACACAGATATCCATTACACAAATAGAGAGAGCCCTCTCTGAGTCCAGGAAGGCTAGGTCCTTGGGGTCCAAATATTGGTTTGATGTTACATTGTCATTTGGCTTGCCAATCAGCCAAATCATGGGACCCTAACAGGTGGCCACCCACCTATTCCACCTAGTCAATTTCATCAGTTTTCTTATTTACTATTTTTAGCAGTTTTTTAGGTCCTGAACTTCCGAAGTCGTTTTGAGGCCCCAATCGACATTTTTTGGGCACGATTCCTCTAACTATTTCAATCAAATCGCATTATTAG
Source organism: Pinus albicaulis (assembly GCA_034641835.2). Lineage (NCBI taxonomy): Eukaryota > Viridiplantae > Streptophyta > Pinopsida > Pinales > Pinaceae > Pinus > Pinus albicaulis. The sequence continues at coordinate 660,879,010 of CM076584.1, read as the reverse complement.
TTGTAATCCTCGGAGATATATTTCCAACAATGTATCATACGCGTCAAACAAAGATAATAAGACCAAGTTACAACCCTGGGAAGTTAGATGCCCAACTAACCCCAATGGGGCCCATAAGCTCTTGGTGTTATATCTCCTCGGGTTAGGGTTTTGGTTGTTTAGGATTTTCTCTTATTACTCAATAATAAAAAGGTCGTTGAGCCTCATTGTAACACAATTCGGAGGCCTGTAGTCGCCACATCTCTTCTCAGAGATAAGCTACCATTGTCCTAGCTAGTTTATTTTCTGTTCTATCTATAAGCATTTTCCAACATTTATATTAATTAAATGAAGTTTTATTTCTGCTGCATCTCTATGTTTATGTGTATTTTTGTATTTCATTGCGTTCCTGCATAAATTAGGATCACATGTCACATAATCTCATTGGCCCACATCATATGTCACTTATGCCACCTACTTGCCATGTGTTGACTTGTGGTGTTGCCACGTCGCCTATGTCATCACTTCCCCCCGCTTTCCAAGGCTAAGAATGGAACTGAAGGAAGGTAACCACAAACCAACCTTTAGGTCAGGTAGCTATCCCTACCAAAACCAGAGAGGGCTCTCTCAATGTCACTGTGCAGCCAAAGAGATGACTGAATATATAATGATCTTAGGCTAGCTATGATGCTAAGTAGATTAGGGTTTTTGTTTGTTTTAAGTTTAGTTGGATAGGAATGACAGTCAAGGAACTAGAATTAGGGTTTAGGTCATATTTCAAAGATTTAGTTGCAGAGACAAGGATGAGGCTAGGTAGGTGAACTAGGTGAAAGAGAAGGAGTCATAATGGGCATCTAAATGAATTCATTCATCAGAAGAGTAAACACATCCATGTAAATGTTATAAAATAGAGCATAGATGGAAATGATTTTTTTTTATAAACTCATAAGATTAACATACAAAAGCATGCATGTGATGAAAATGGTAACATAATATTTAACTTGATGAAGTAACATAGAAGAAACAATGCTTAAAAGCATACTGTTGGAATCTCAGGAGTATAGCTGCAACATCCTTTGATTTCATTGAAAAAATAATTTGTACAATAGCTCTACTGCAAATAACAACTATCCAACCTCTAAAATGACTTGAGGTGGACTACTTATAGAAAATAGAGTTCATGACACCTCATAGGGTTGAAATATGATCCAAAACACATCATAAATATAATGCATGAGTCATTACCTAGAATCTAGGGAAGTTAAAAACCACTTCCACAAATTTAGCTAATAACTAGCAGTTCATGTCTCTTGAATTAATTACATCATTCCTCCATAAAAGAGAAAAGAACAAAATTTTCCACTAAAAGACACCTCATGAGATAGATAAACTTCGAAAATTGGAGATTTTCTAAGTTGACAACTGTCCAAGGGAATCCAATGCCAGTAGCGTCGTGCCTCTAGCAGAAACGTCGCGCCTCCCAGCAGAAGCGTCACACCTACTATGGACATGTTTTTAAGTGCCTTTTAAGTGCTCATTGTTAGGTCCCTATATTATTAGTATAGTCCCTTATTATTGTTAGTGTAACCCCCTTATTGTTATTATTGTACCCTTGTAACCCCCATATTTTTATTATTGTGCCCTTAATTTATTAATTTTAGGTCGGCTAGGATTACATTGTGGCCCACTAGGATTACATTGTGGCCCCATGGACTCCTATATATAGAAAGGAGGTTTTGTAATTTGAATAATCCAAGAATTGTTCATTCATGTAATGTATTGGAGGTTTCCCCCTCGAAGTGGCATATTTATAAGGCGTTGATATCTCTTTTCTTCTATTTTTGGAGCTGGTTTCGCAACATTTGGTATCAGAGCTTTGGATTCTAGGGTTTCGCTGCTCCAAACAGCTCATCATGGAATTTTTTCTATAACTTTTTTTCTACGAAGTTTCGAAATCTGAAATTTTTAGGGTGCGAAGCTGAAATCCTGAGGAACATCGTCAAAACATTTCAGAGCTTGGTTCGCAATATTTTCGGAGATATGATCTGTGGAAGTTAGGTATTTTTGCATGCTCCTCAATTTAATCTAAACAGGTCATCGTGGCATTTGCGCTATAATATTTTTTCTACGAAGGTTAAGAATCTGAAATTTTTAGGTCATGAAGCTGAAATCCTGAGGAAACTCGTAGAAAAATTTCAGAGCTTGGTTCAAAATATTTTCAGAGATATGATCTATGGAAGGTAGTGTTTTTTCAAGCTCCTGAATTTCATCTCAAAGAGGTGATCATGGGAAAATATTCATAAATTTCTCTCTGAGCATCGGATTGGAGTGCCGTAAAAAGTGGTCAAAAGTAAACAGTCTGTAGTTTATTCTCTATCAATTTCAGAGCCAAAGGATGAAACAGTGACACGTGGAAAGTCGTAAAAGTTTTCTTTTATGAGCCAGTCCAAAATTGGGTCATTGTGGGAGATTGAACATAAATTTGTCTTGAAGAATCCAAATCATATCAGACCTGTGGCATTGGAAAGAAGCTTTAGAGGGCTACTACGGGGCTGAATTTTAGATATTGAGGATCCGCAATTATAGAGATAATTCAATTTCAATATCGAGCTCCTCAAAAGCAAGTAAAAGGTGTGTATTTTTTTTTTCCGAATTGCATAAGTCTTGTTTGAAGAATCAAGTTGAATTGATTCCAAGGGCATATTGTAGAATAGATATCAGTATTGGATTCTAAAATGGCCCCCTAAAGGAATTAAACATCCATTAAGCCTTTGGAAAGCTCTACTATGATTCATGAAGACGAAGAATGGCGACATGACATATCAAAATTACAAGAGCAAGTGCAACAAATTTCGCTCTCGCAAAGAGCAACAAAAAATGACATGGAAGTTTTGAAGAAATGTGTGGAAACTAAGATGGATGGTTTGAAGAAAGGCATGGAATATAATATGGATGGTTTGAAGAATGGCATGGAATCTAAGATAGATGGCATGGAGGCTGGCATGGAATCTAAGATGGATGACATGGAAACTAAGATCGATGAGAAAATGGAAAACATGAATAATGTTCTAAAAGCAGACATGAAAGGTTTGACAAAATTGATACAAGAAATGTTTCCTAATGGTGAAAATATGGTAGAGGAAACTCACGATGAGAACAAAATAAATGTTAATCGTGATTTCATAAAATCTAATGTTGGCGGGAAGAACCACCATATTCCAAAAATGGATATGAGGAAGTTTGATGGAAAGGATCCTGTAACATGGATACTACAGATGGAGCAATATTTTGATCTCCATAATGTGCAAAAAACACAAAAGGTACGCATTGCAACTTTACATTTAGAACAAAATACATTTTTATGGTATCGATGGCTTTGCTCCTGTAAAAAAATTGTCACTTGGTCAATTTTACGGAGGAAATGATAGCACATTATGAGGATACAAAGAACAACACCTTCTTTAGCCAATTGATAAATCTCAAACAAAAGGGTTTAATGGGGGATCACATTGAGGACTTCCAAAAATTGAATATAAGGGTAAGTGATATTCCAGAGGAACATAGGATTGATCTTTTCATAGGTACTTTAAAGGATAACATCCAACATGAAGTTTGCGTTTTGGAACCTGATTCATTGGAGAAGACATTCAGGTTGGCAAGAAAAATTGAATGTAAAATTATGGCGACAAGGAAGCCTACCACTCACTTCTATAAAGAAGGAAGTGTTGCTACTCCTAGATTTCCACAACCTATAAGGTTGACACCACAACAATTAGAAGAAAAAAGAGCAAAAGGGATTTGCTACAGTAGTGATAGAAAATACACTAAAGGTCATAAGTGTGTTGAGAAGAAATTATTTTACATAGATTGTGAAGAGGAAGAAGAAAATGAACAAGAAGAGGATATACACCAGGAACCAACCCAATAAGAGGAAGAAATGAGTCCGGCCATATCGTGTAATGCATTGGCAGGAATTACCACTCCTCAAACTCTCAAGATAGAAGGACATATCAAGAAGAAAAAGGTAATAGTGTTGATTGATTCAGGTAGTACCCATAATTTTATTCATTGTAAGGTAGCAAAGGAATTGAATTGTTTCCTATACCCAGCACCAGAATGTCAAGTGATGGTTGCAAATGGAGGAACTATAAATTGCTTTGGAAAATGCCATAATATCAAGCTAACCATGGGGGAATATGTATTGAATAGTCCAATGCTTTCCATTCCTATGGGAGGTGTTGATGTTGTACTAGGAGTACAATGGTTACAATCTTTGGGGATGGTAGCTTTTAATTTTCAAGAATTTTTCTTGAATTTTTTTCAGAAGGAAAGGAAGTCGAATTACGGGGTATTGTAGGGAAGCCAGGAAAGATAATAAGCTTTAATGTCATGACAAAGCTTCTAAAGAAAGAACAAGGAGGCATAATTGCACAATTATGCTCACTAGAAGTTCCAACATCAAAATCATCTATTTCTGCAGATCTCCAAAAAGTCTTGGACAATCATTCCAAGGTTTTTGAAACTCAAAAAGGACTCCCACCTATTCGTGATCATGATCATGCTATTCATTTGATTCCAGGAAGTGTTCCTCCAAACATCAGGCCTTATAGATATCCTTATGTCCAAAAGAGTGAAATTGAATGTATGATTGCAAAAATGTTAGAGGCGGGTATAATTCAACCTAGTCAAAGTTCTTTCTCTGCTCCTGTAGTATTGGTACACAAGAAGGATGGATCATGGCGCATGTGTCCGGATTATAGGGAGCTCAATAAGCTCACCATTAAAGATAAATTTCCCATCCCTATGATGATGAATTACTGGTTGAATTACATGGATAAATTGATTTCACCAAGTTGGATCTTCGTTCATGATATCATCAAATTAGAATGAAGCTTGAAGACATTCCAAAAAACAGCATTTCAAACTCATGAGGGTCATTATGAATTTTTGGGCATGCCTTTTGGCCTTACCAATGCACCTTCTACATTTCAAGGGTTGATGAATTCCATTTTCAAACCCTTCCTTGGAAAATTTGTGCTAGTATTTTTTGATGATATACTAATCTACAGCAGGTCTTGGAAGGATCATGTTGAACATGTTGACAGGGTGCTCAAACTATTGCGGGAGAAACAATTATATGCAAAAAAGTCCAAATGTTTCTTTGGAGTACAAGAGGTGGAATATCTGGGTCATATTGTATCTCACGAGGGTGTTAAAGTGGACCCTAACAAAATTAAAGCCATTAGGGAATGGAAAGTTCCCACAACCATAAAGCAGTTGCGAGGATTTCTCGGGTTAACAGGGTATTATCGCAAGTTTGTTAAGAATTATGGGAGAATAGCAGCACCTCTAACAACATTATTGAAGAAAGATGCATTTTCATGGACTCCTGAAGCAACTAAGGCCTTTGATCATCTTAAAGAGGCAATGTGCCTAGCACCGGTCTTAGCTACGCCAGACTTCACAAAAACCTTTATTGTGGAATGTGATGCCTCAGGAAATGGAATTGGTGCAGTTTTAATGCAGGAAGGAAGACCCATTGCTTTTGAAAGTCGTCCTATCAAAGGAAAGTATTTACAGAAACCTATTTATGAGAAGGAAATGTTAGCAATACTACATGCACTAAAGAAATGGCGAACTTACCTAATGGGAAGACACTTCAAGGTAAAAACTGATCATGATAGTCTTAAACACCTTTTGGAACAAAGACTATCTTCAGAAGAGCAGCAAAAATGGGTCACAAAGATGTTGGGTTATGACTTTGAAATAATCTACAAAAAATGAAAGCTTAATGTTGTTGCAGATGCACTCTCAAGAAGGAATGAAGAGGTGGAAGCATTGCTTTGTGCCATTTCTATTATCCAACCAGATTGGATAACCGAAGCAAGAGATGAATGGAAGAAGGACGAAGAAGTGTGGACACTCATTCAAAAGTTACAGCAAGATCCTAGTACATCTGATACATTTAGTTGGAAAAATGATTCCTTATGGTACAAAGATCGCTTATATCTTGTAAGAATTCCCAACTAAAACAAAAGATTCTTTTGGAATTGCACACTTCTCCTTTGGGAGGACACTCAGGATTTTTTAAAACTTACTACAGGGTGAAGAAATATTTTTTTGGGATGGCCTTAAATCTGATATTCAAAAGTTTGTGGCAGAATGTTTGGTTTGCCAGCAGAATAAAGTTGAGACAATTAAGACCCTGGGTCTTCTACAACCTTTATCCATTCCAAGTTAACGTTGGGAGGAGATTTCAATGGATTTTATCACAGGTTTACCTAAGTCCGAAGGAAAGAGTGTGATCATGGTGGTAGTTGATATACTTACCAAGTATGCACACTTTTGTGCATTATCTCATCCATTTAAAGCAAGTACAGTTGCTACTACATTTATGGACACAATTCAAAAGCTACATGGAAACCCAAAGGTTATTGTGAGCGACAGAGATCCCATTTTTACTGGAAATTTATGGACGGAGTTATTTTCTTGTTTGGGTACTCAATCAGCTCATAGATCATCTTATCATCCTCAATCTGATGGTAAAACTGAGATAGTAAATAAATGTTTGGAAGGACATATCGTTGTTTTGTATCTAATAAACAAACACAATAGGTCAAGTGGTTACCTCTAGCTGAATGGTGGTATAACACTTCCTTCCATACTGCAGCAAAAATGACCCCATTTATGGCACTTTATGGATATCATCCACCATCCATCACATCATCTTTAAGAGAAAATTCGAAGGTTCAAGCAGTGGAAGATCACATAAAGCATCAACAAGAATTTCTCCAACTCTTAAAGGACAACCTGAATTTGGCACAAAATCGAATGAAACAACAGGCAGATCAACATCGCAGCGAGAGAAGTTTTGATGTAGGAGACTGGGTATTTTTACGGCTACAACCATACAAACAAATGTCCCTCAAGTAAGCTAAGAAGGATAATAAATTATCGCCAAAGTACTATGGTCCTTACAAGGTGTTGCAAAAGATTGGTACTATGGCATACAAATTGGAGCTTCCTGCTTCTTCGCGAGTACATCCAGTTTTCCATGTTTCATGCTTAAAGAAGGTTATAGGTGAAAATCTTCCGATTCAAACAATATTGCCAGAACTTGATGAGGAAGGAAAAATCATATTGGAACCTAAAGCAGTCATGGAAACAAGAACTCGACAACTACGGAATCGATCAATTTCAGAGTATCTCATCAAGTGGAAGAACTTACCCACTGAAGATTCTACATGGGAGGATGAGAATTTTATACAAAAGCACCCAGAGCTACTCAAGCGTTGAGGACAACATTTTTTTTTAAGGAGAGGGGCATGTTAGGTCCCTATATTACTAGTATAGTCCCTTATTATTGTTAGTGTAACCCCCTTATTGTTATTATTGTACCCTTGTAACCCCCATATTGTTATTATTGTGCCCTTAATTTATTATTGTTAGGTCGGCTAGGATTACATTGTGGCCCACTAGGATTACATTGTGGCCCCATGGACTCCTATATATAGAAAGGAGGTTTTGTAATTTGAATCATCCAAGAATTGTTCATTCATGTAATGTATTGGAGGTTTCCCCCTCGAAGTGGCATATTTCTAAGGCGTTGATATCTCTTTTCTTCTATTTTTGGAGCTGGTTTCACAACACTCAATTGAAAATATTGAAATTAGGCTAGGTATCCCTATGTATCTTCTTTCAAATGCACCCTAAAAACTAAGAAAACAACCACTAGAAGGCCTCCAAAAATTGATTCTCCCAACCTCACTCCATAAGTGTCGCGCAGAGGTAAAAAAGGTGGCAGAAGCATGAAAAAGTAAGATTTTTTTGCAGTTTTCTTCAAAATGGGAAGATGACATGTTGATTTGATGTCATATTTGATATGTACAGGTGAATATGAATCCATCCATATAAAGTTTTCTTCATTTGAGTTCTCTAAGAAAAAGCATCGCGCCGCTGCGTGACGCTTCCGCTAAAGACAAATTTCCAGAATTTTGTAAAAACCATCAAAAATGAAAAAATTGCTAAAAAAACCTCCAATTTTTCTTCTATGATGTCCTGGAATGAAGACCTAAACAACCAAGGAGGCCTCATCAAGAAGATCCAAATTATCCTTTTCCTTAAGCTTCATTTGGGTTTCTTTAAGCCCTTTTCTCAAGTTTTTCACCCTCACCTTGGCGATTTGATTTCTTGTCAATTAGTGCCTTGCCATATGACTTTGGAGATTTTTATCTCTCTCTGCCTTCTTCAACAACTTCTCAAGATGAATTTTGACCCTATCAAGTCACAACTTTTTATCTTATTCAATTTCGACAGTTATCAACTCATCAAAAGTTAACTGAGCTCGTGGTGGAGATGGCTCTCTTTCTTGTTGTTTTTGTTTGGTCAACCCTCTTGTTCTTAGCCTCCTAGGATTTGTTTCAACCTATATGTTTTCTAGCTACTCAAAATCCACCACTTCCTTTGCTTTACCCTTATCTGCCTCAGTGTTTGCCTTTGGTTTTCTTTGGAGGAGTTGTTTTACCTTCATATGCATATTCTCTTGTTGTAGGAAGTTAATCAAGAAGTTTGCCTTTGAGAGGTTGTCCCTCAACTTTGCTATCTCTGCATATTTCTCCCTTATGATCTCTTCAGTTTTCTTGTCCATTCCTTTCTCTTCCATGTCTCCATGGGTGCTTGTTCTTCATGTTGATGCAATGGTGACTCAACCTTATGCATGGGTGGCTCACTGTCATGACTAGGTGACTGATCCATTGTTGGTATTTTTTCAACTATAGTATCAGGTGCAATTACCCCTGTGATGGTGTTGGGAGAAAAAACATCCTCTTGAATTTTTCATAGGTTTGAGTAATATCAACCCTAGGCGCCTTTGATATCTCTACTTGCCTACTTGAGGAGCCAACCTTTTTTGTTGTGCTGGTGCTGATGATGTGCTATGGATGATGGATGGGCTAGTAGGAGGCATTGATTCAAATTTATCCATGAAATTTTCCCAAGAAATATTGACTGATGAAAGATGATGCAATACAATAAGCTTGACCAAGCCATGATGGAATAAATTGGGGCGATGATCTTTACCTTTGCTCTGTACCTTTTTTGTCATCTTGACTAAACTTCTGAACAAATAATTGGGGAAATTGAGGGGCTAAGTAGCAGTGAAGTGCATCAATAACTTGACATGATACTTGTACAACCTTGAAAATATCCCTTCACATGTAAAATATTTTGTGATTAAATTCATCAAAGGGGCATATTTATCAAGTAAATGCCTAAAATGGAATATATGTTGAGGAGCATCCTTGTAATGATGTTTCAGGAAAGATTTGTAGTTTTCAAGGTCTAATTCCATCCCTTTGAACCTAATTTATCCATGGTTTGGGATTATGTGGCTGAAGCAATGACATCTTCTGATATGGTAAACTCAATTACTGCTATGATGGCCTTGTCTTTTCTGAAGCTAGTGGCAAAAAGGCTTGTCAAATGCACATGACAACCCAGTTCCTTGATCCTCAAACAACCATTGTTTTCAAAAAACCTATTGGCAAAAGGAGAGGCATTGATTTCTTGCAAGGTAGATGGTTCAAACCTAGAATGGTGGCCTCCCTTGTGAATCTTATTTTCTTCCTCCATGAAAGTTGTCAACAAGATGAAACCATAGTTGGATGAGATGGGTAGGGAAGGTGTAGAATTAAGAAAACAGGGGGTGGTGGTAGGGTGGCTTTAGGAGCATAAATGAGGTAGAAATAAGCTAAGGAAAATTACCCAAAAAATTGACGAGGTAGGGTGATTATCTGGAAATAGGATGGAAGTGAAATTTCTGGAAATGTGTATGAGGAAGGTGGCCAAAAGATCAAAACACAGGAAATTCCTAGTTTTCTACCAAAATGTAGTGAAAATTAGGGTTTTGATGAAATTGATAAAAAAGAAGGTTCTTAGTGATAAAGAGTGTTAAGATATGATGTATGGAAGTTTTATGAAGGTTTTAAATGGTTAGGGTAGGGTTTTATCTGCTGAAACAAGTAAATTATGAAAAACCTCAAAAATGTAGTGGGAATGACCTAATGAAAGAAAACACTCTTTTGCTAATGAAATTTGACTTGAGAGAGGTAGGAATGATGTCCAATTACTATGTAGGAGATGTGTGAACCCTTGTGAAAGTGTTTTTAAGCTTGAATGATTGATTGGGAGTTTGAAAACCAAAAGCGTAGTGCACTCCAAAAACGTAGCGCAGCGGCTGCGCAACTCACCAAAAGCGTAGCGCAACACTTCCAGAAGCGTAACAGGAGGAAATTGGCACAAAATTCTTGTTGTTTCTTCAACCCTTGGCAGTTGTGGAGTGTGATGGTTAGAGGAGAGGAGCTATATCAACCATCAAAAGTTAAAATGAGTTGAAGAAGTGTCTTTTTTTTCCTTTTATAACGTCATAAAAGAAATTTTTTGTCTTCTAGTGAAAACACAACTTTTTGAAGAAATTTCTCTTTTTTGAAACACTTTAATAAAGAAACACACATTATTTGATGAAAAAAAATTGCCTTCATTTATTTCCCTATCCACACTACATCCTTATGTAAATGATTGGTATGGTGAAAATGGAATTCTATTCGCCTTCTTTAATGACACAAATTGGCTCTTATGGTGGCGAAACAAATAAGACCTAGACTCTGACCTAGATGAAGGTGTGGTGAATGAACTTAGACCCCAAATGGTAAATGGATGACATGACTTCTGAGATGATAATGACCATGAATGGAGATTAGGGAGTAGCATTTCTTACCTAAACATATTCAGTGAACAAAATTTTATTTGAAAACTGACTTGAAACATGAAATTTTGACCTAGGACCACTACTAAGCAAATATGAAAGAGTACATTTGATCACTGGAAATTTGGACACTAACATCCTGGTTGTGGGTCCACCTGGTTTTTTTTATTAGGTTTCCACATCAGATCTATGGGTCTCACCAAGTTTTCTAACTTTTTTTGCCATGTGGTAGCCTATGAGAGTGTCACGTGACACCTTGGGTTGACTTTTAATTTAACTTTTGCCTGGTTTGACCAAAACTTTCACTAGCCATAACTTTCACATACAGACTCAGATTGAGTTGTCATTTGTGTCGTTGGAAATCTTGCATTGAGCTCTCGGATTTGATGATAGTTTCTCTATGATCTAAGGACTTTTATTTTTGAGACATGGGGGATCCACCTAGATCATTCCTCCCCACTTAAGGACTTTTGATCCTCCAAAAGTATAAACAATATTGCAATTTTAATCTGCATAACAAATGTCTCTGAAAGGCCACATTTTCTTCTCCTTCACCTTTGTACTTTGGAGCCTAAAGTGATGAAACCGACACCTATATCCATATGTAAATCTATAGGTGTCAATACATGTCCAACTTACAAGATTCCAAGCAAGACCATACTTTCCAATCATGGTCAAGTTTGAAACATAAATCATACCCCATGTTATCCAACTAATGGCCAAAATATCACCATGTTACATACACAAGTGATGTTATACACCTCATCACTTTTACAAAAAATTTCGCAACATGTGATTTACAATAGTGGTCATGCTCAACTACGTAAAAAGGATACCCATATCTTACCTAACCATACTAATGGGATTTCTTCTTGTCGCTAGCTTCCTTGTTGAACTGCTTCATTGGTTGGTTCCTTCACGGATGCTTGCACATGCTCCATGTCCTTCTTTGGGCGTAGCTCTAGATGGAGCTTCCAACATGTAGATATATGGTGTCCACCCTTATTGCAATGGTTGCAATGGTTTTTCTTTATCCAGAATTTATTGACCTTCTTTGAATGGTTTTCTCTGGTGCGACTTAGGCGAGGAGAGCTCATCTTAGATATTCCTTTGGAATTATCACTATCACGAGAATGTCATGATGTGCTCCTAGCATCTTACACTGTCTCATACTTGTCATTTGAATACTATCCTGTCTTTGTGAGCTTGGAGTGTCTTTCATCTGTAATATTGGAGAATGAACCATCTTCCTTTCCAACATAGCCTAATCATGCATAAAAAGGTAATTCCACTACTTGGATGGGATTCATTATGCCTTGGCCATTAAATTTTAATCCCTTGCCTTTATATCCCATCTTCTTCATTAAATTTGAACCAATGCTTGTAGTGTGCTTCTAAAATGCACCAAAATCATCATCATAATGTGAACATGAAACTAAAGAATTACTGACACTATTTACCTAAGTTTTTGTAACGTCCACCTCCCCTTACATCTACCCAAGTAAAGGGACAACTGGGGTAAACATGAGATGAGGGGCAGTTATGACAAGGCTCAACCTCCTTTGTGACTTTAAGGAAGTGGAATCCAGCGAAAAAACATAACACATAACTCATGTACCTGCCATAAGACCCCCATAGGTTATCCCAGTCATCCACCTGACTTTTCCCTAGGTCCCACTGAATTTTAAAGAATAAAACCCCTGGAAGCTCCCTTGATATGGGAAAGGGTGCGTCTAGGAGGATCTAGATGCTCCCACAACATATCCATGCGTGTGTCCAAGGAATTTTTCCCTTAGATCTGTGCTAGTGTCCGCGGAATTAATGGAACTTTCTAATCCCAGAATCACGGTCACTGCCCAGAACTTCCTATAGCTTCCAGAATCCATCAAACATGTGATGGAAATGCTAATGAAACAAAAACCAACTCTAGGACTAGGCCTGACCATCCCCAACCGGGACTGACATTTTGTCAAACACTTGGCATAATGCAATCTACAGGTCTAGGATACAAGACAGAGCATGAATGAATGAAACTCTTATGAGACGTGACAAGAAGGATCTCCACCCTCTTCCTTGAACTGTTATGACATCAATAAGGTCTTGAATCCATTATTTTAACATTTACAAGTAAATACATGAAATAACCACGAGTTGAATCAGTCATATAACCATGCTTATAACTAGCATAAAACCATGTAAACAAAAATGATATAGCATCCATTAAAGCCACATATTAATAAGTACAAAAGTAAGAGAAATTAGCTTTTATTAAAAATAGGCAAGAACCAACCAGGTTCGGGAATTCCACATACCACTCAACCATAGATATGGCTGAGCCAAACCTCTCTTCAGCCAGTCACCCCCATGCCATATTACGAGCATGAATGTGGGATATAATGGATAAACCAATCCAAAAACAACCAAGGGAAACTAGCGGTTAAACCACCTCCACCCTCACCATACCGTGATAACATCTAAACCGATGTCGATATCACAAAACCGAGTCGAGCTTGGAATGCCTTAGGAATCCATCACTATCCTTGAGGAATTTTTTTTCTCCTTGTCTCTTAGGCTTTATCGCAATCCATACTGAATCACTAGGCCCTAAATTGAGATACCACCCTCAGGATTTATCGTGTATCCCACCAAAACTGGTCAAGGGATTCCTAGGCCTTTGGGAATTTTCCTTGAGAACACCTCCGCCCCGGATTCCAAAAACCATCCGGCAATTCCAAAGCTCAAAATCGAGATCATTCCCATCACAACATGGATATCTGGAAAAAAGCAAGGCATGGCTAAAAACCAATATCAAAACCCAACAAAACCATGCCACCGAAAACAAGAGAACCAAATATAAACATGCATAAGTCATGCATGTCCAAACCAACTAGGAAATCACACATGCAATATGTTACCTGCAAGTATTCCTGCTGAAGCTGCTAGATCTTGATTTTCCTTACTTGATCTTTCCTTTCCTTTCCTTTCCTTGTCCTTCCTTTGCTTACTTTCATCTTTCTTCAGCCAATGCTATTATGAAACCAGCTCCAAAAATAGAAGAAAAGAGAGATCAATGCCTTAGAAATAAGACACTTTGAGGAAATATATTAATTTACATAAGTGAGTAATTCTTGGATGATACAAATGACAAAACCTCCTTCTATATATCTATGAATTCATGGAATGCAATATAATCCTAGTCGACCTAACAATAATAATGGAAGAGCACAATTACCCAACAATATTGAAGTTCTGAGGTACAAAATAACAATAGTAGGCTACTAACAATAATAAGGGACTATACTAGTAATATAGGGACCCAACATGCCCCTCCCCTTCAAAAAGTGTTGTCCTCAATGCTTGAGTAGCTCTAGGTGCTTCTTTATAAAATTCTCATCCTCCCATGTAGAATCTTCCGTGGGTAAGTTCTTCCACTTGATGAGACACTCTGAAATTGATCTATTTCGTAGCTGTCGAGTTCTTGTTTCTGTGACTGCTTCAGGTTCCAATATGATTTTCCTTCCTCATCAAGTTCTGGCAATATTATTTGAACTGGAAGATTTTCACCTATAACCTTATTTAAGCATGAAACAAGGAAAATTGGATGCACTCGTGAAGAAGCAGGAAGCTCCAGTTTGTATGCCATAGTACCAATATTTTGCAACACCTTGTAAGGACCATAGTACTTTGGCGATAATTTATTATCCTTCTTAGCTTGCTTGAGGGACATTTGTTTGTATGGTTGTAGTCATAAAAATACCCAATCTCCTACATCAAAACTTCTCTCGCTGCGATGTTGATCTGCCTGTTGTTTCATTCGATTTTGTGCCAAATTCAGGTTATCCTTTAAGAGTTGGAGAACTTCTTGCTGATGCTCGATGTGATCTTCCACTGCTTGAACCTTCGAATTTTCTCTTAAAGATGACGTGATGGATGGTGGATGATATCCATAAAGTGCCATAAATGGGGTCATTTTTGCTGCAGTATGGAAGGAAGTGTTATACCGCTATTCAGCAAGAGGTAACCACTTGACCCATTGTGTTTGTTTATCAGATACAAAACAACGAAGATATCCTTCCAAACATTTATTTACTATCTCAGTTTGACCATCGGATTGAGGATTATAAGATGAGCTATGAGCTAATTGAGTACCCAAACAAGAAAATAACTCCGTCCAAAAATTTCCAGTAAAAATGGGATCTCTGTCGCTCACAATAACCCTTGGGTTTCCATGTAGCTTTTGAATTGTGTCCATAAATGTAGTAGCAAATTTACTTGCTTTAAATGGATGAGATAATACACAAAAGTGTGCATACTTGGTAAGTCTATCAACTACCACCATGATGACACTCTTTCCTTCAGACTTAGGTAAACCTGTGATAAAATCCATTGAAATCTCCTCCCAACGTTGACTTAGAATGGATAAAGGTTGTAGAAGTCCCGGGGTCTTAATTGTCTCCACTTTATTCTGCTGGAAAACCAAACATTCCGCCACAAACTTTTGAATATCAGATTTAAGGCCATCCCAAAAAAATTATTTCTTCACCTTGTGGTAAGTTTTTAAAAATCCTGAGTGTCCTCCTAAAGGAGAAGTGTGCAATTCCAGAAGAATCTTTTGTTTTAGTGGGGAATTCTTACAAAGATATAAGCGATCTTTGTACCATAAGGAATCATTTTTCCAACTAAATG
This sequence comes from Pinus albicaulis, assembly GCA_034641835.2. Taxonomy (NCBI): domain Eukaryota; kingdom Viridiplantae; phylum Streptophyta; class Pinopsida; order Pinales; family Pinaceae; genus Pinus; species Pinus albicaulis. Next base: position 660,863,583 of record CM076584.1, on the reverse strand, counting down.
TATCAGATGTACTAGGATCTTGCTGCAACTTTTGAATGAGTATCCATACATCTTTGTCCTTCTTCCATTCATCTCTTGCTTCAGTTATCCAATCTGGTTGGATAATAGAAATGGCACAAAGCAATGCTTCTACCTCTTCATTCTTTCTTGAGAGTGCATCTGCAACAACATTAAGCTTTCCTTTTTTGTAGATTATTTCAAAGTCATAACCCAACATCCTTGTGACCCATTTTTGCTGCTCTTCTGAAGATAGTCTTTGTTCCAAAAAGTGTTTAAGACTATCATGATCAGTTTTTACCTTGAAGTGTCTTCCCATTAGGTAAGTTCTCCATTTCTTTAGTGCATGTAGTATTTCTAACATTTCCTTCTCATAAATGGGTTTTTGTAAATACTTTCCTTTGATTGGATGACTTTCAAAATCAATGGGTCTTCCTTCCTGCATTAAAACAACACCAATTCCATTTCCTGAGGCATCACATTCCACAATAAAGGTTTTTGTGAAGTCTGGCGTAGCTAAGACCGGTGCTAGGCACATTGCCTCTTTAAGATGTTCAAAGGCCTTAGTTGCTTCAGGAGTCCATGAAAATGCATATTTATTCAATAATGTTGTTAGAGGTGCTGCTATTCTCCCATAATTCTTAACAAACTTGTGATAATACCCTGTTAACCCGAGAATTCCTCGCAACTACTTTATGGTTGTGGGGACTTTCCATTACTTAATGGCTTTAATTTTGTTAGGGTCTACCTTAACACCCTCGTGAGATACAATATGACCCAGATATTCCACCTCTTGTACTCCAAAGAAACATTTGGATGTTTTTGCATGTAATTGTTTCTCCTCCAATAGTTTGAGCACCTTGTCAGCATGTTGAACATGATCCTTCCAAGACCTATTGTAGATTATTATATCATCAAAAAATACTAGCATAAATTTTGCAAGGAAGGGTTTGAAAATGCAATTCATCAAGCCTTGAAATGTAGAAGGTGCATTGGTAAGGCCAAAAGGCATGACCAAAAATTCATAATGACCCTCATGAGTTCAAAATTCTGTTTTCGGAGTATCTTTAGTCTTCATTCTAATTTGATGATATCCTGAAAGAAGATCCAACTTGGTAAAATAAATTGTTCCATGTAATTAATCAAATAATTCATCAATAACAGGAATGGTAAATTTTCCTTTAATAGTGAGCTTATTGAGCTCCCTATAATCTAGACACATCCACCATGTTCCATCCTTGTTGCGCACCAATACTATTGGAGTAGAGAAAGAACTTTGACTAGGTTGAATTATACCAACCTCTAACATTTCTGCAATCATACGTTCATTTTCTCTCTTTTGGACATAAGGATATCTATAATGCCTGATGTTTGGAGGAACACTTCCTAAAATCAAATGAATAGCATGGTCATGATCATGAATAGGTGGGAGTCCTTTGGGAGTTTCAAACACCTTATAATGATTGTCCAAGAAATTTTGGAGATCTAGAGAAATAGATGATTTTAACGTTGGAACTTCTAGTGAGCATAATTGTGCAATTATGCCTCGTTGTTCTTTCTTCAAAAGCTTTGTCATGACATTAGAGCTTATTATCTTTCCCAGATTCCCTGCGATACCCCGTAATTCGACTTCCTTTCCTTCCGAAAAAAATTTCAAGAAAAGTTCTTGAAAATTAAAAGCTGTCGTCCCCAAAGATTGTAACCATTGTACTCCTAGTACAACATCAACACCTCCCATTAGAATGGAAAGCATTAGACTATTCAATACATATTACCCCATGGTTAGCAAGATATTATGGAATTTTCTAGAGAAATTTATAGTTCCTCCATTTGCAACCATCACTTGACATTCTGGTGCTGGGTATAGGAAATAATTCAATTCCTTGGCTACCTCACAATGAATAAAATGATGGGTACTACCCGAATCAATCAACACTACTACCTTTTTCTTCTTTATATGTCCTTCTATCTTAAGAGTTTAAGGAGTGGTAATTCCTTCCAATGCATTACACGATATGGTCGGACTCATTTCTTCTCCTTCTAGAGTTAGTTCCTGGTGTATATCCTCTTCTTTTGAAGTTTCTTGTTCATTTTATTCCTCCTCTTCACAATCTATGTAAAATAATTTATTCTCAGCACACTTATGACCTTTAGTGTATTTGCTATCACAAATGTAGCAAAGCCCTTTTGCTCTTTTTAATTTCCAATTATTGTGGTGTCAACCTTGTAGGTTGTGGAAGTCTAGGAGTAGCAACACTTCCATATTTATAGATGTAAGTGGTAGGATTCCTTGTTGCAAGAATTTTACATTCAATTTTTCTTGCCAACTTGAATGCTTTCTCCAATGAATCAGGTTCCCAAATGCGAACCTCATGTTGGATGTTATCCTTTAAAGTCCCTATGAAGACATCAATCTTGTGTTCCTTTGGAATATCAGTTACCCTTATATTCAATTTTTGGAAGTCCTCAATGTGCTCTACCACTAAACCCTTTTGTTTGAGATTTATCAATTGGCTAAAAAAGTGTTACTCTTTGTATTCTCATAATGTGCTATCATTTCCTCCGTAAAAATTGACCAAGTGACAATTTTTTCACTGGAAAAAAGCCATCGATATCATATAAATGTATTTTTTTTCTAAATATAAAGTTGCAATGGGTATCTTTTGTGTGTTTTTCACATTATTCAGATCAAAATATTGCTCCATCTGTAGTATCCATGTTACGGGATCCTTGTCATCAAACTTCCTCATATCGATCTTTGGAATATGGTGGGTCTTCCATCCAACATTATAGTTTATGAAATAACGATTAAAATTTATTTTGTTCTCATCATGAGTTTCCTCTACTATATTTTTGCCAGTAGGAAACATTTTTTGTATCAACTTTGTCAAACCTTTCATGTCTGCTTTTAGATCATTCTTCATGTTTTCCATTTTTTCTTCCATGTCATCCATCTTAGCTTCCATGCCAGCTTCCATGCCATCCATGCCATTCTTAAAACCATCCATCTTAGCTTCCACGCCTTTCTTCAAAACTTCCATTTCATTTTTTCTTTCTCTTTGCGAGAGCAAAATTTGGTGCACTTGTTGTTGTAATTTTGATATCTCATGTTGCATTTCTTCATCTTCATGAGTCACAGTGGAGCCTTCTGAAGGCTTAATGGGTGTTGAATTAATTTTAGGGGGAATTTTAAAACCCAATACTGATATCTATTCTACAATATTCCCTTGGAATCAATTCAAACTGATTCTTCAAACAAGACTTATGCAATTCGGAAAAAAAAATACACACCTTTTTCTTGCTTTTGAGGAGCTTGATATTGAAACTGAATTATCTCTATGATTTAGGATATTAAATATCTGAAATTTGGTCCTGTAGTAGCCCTCTGAATCTTCTTTTGAATGCCATAGTTCTGACCTGATTTAGATTCTTCAAGGCAAAGTTATGCCCAATCTCCCACAATGACCTAATTATGGACTTGTTCAATAGAGCGAACTTGTGAGGTGTGCCACGTGTCAATGTTTCCTCCTTTGGCTCTCAAATTGATACATAGGAAACTACAATATGTTTACTTGCGGCCACTTTTTACAGAATTCCAATCCAATGCTCAGAGAGAGAGTTATGATGTAATATTGCCAATAAGCCATGAGCTAGTTGGAATATTAAATTTTGTTTTGCTACATTTTTTTATGAATAAGAGGACAAGGGACGTCCATAAGTCTCCTTAATAATGAATAAATCAATGCCAATACGAAAAGGATATATCTTGGTAGCTTAATTTAGCACCTTTAAGTGTGAAAAGGGGCTGGAACACCTTGACTGGGTCAACTTTAACCAAATCAACAACGTTGTGATGGAGGAGTGGCCATCAATGAAAGACAACGCAGTTTTAGATGGGGATGTTTTGCATGGAAGTAGGGTCATAAATAAATGGGGTTTAGGGTTTGGAAGCTCACATCTTATAAAAGGAAGAGGATGGAAGCCATATTAGTTATGTTGATGTATATGATATTTTGATATATGGTCTGTTTAGACCTATAACTTTCTTTGGCTGTTTAGCTAAGATTGCAAGTGTTGTTTAGCATTGGGTGTTCCTGATTGGGAATCCCACCTCTTCCATTGAGAAGCTCTTGGAGGAGTATTTTACTTCACTTCCACTATCAGGAATTTGGCCAAAGCTTCATCTTACATCTACAACGTAGATCCTATTGAGGGTTGAGTTGTTTTGCAGGTTGCAGCAGTGGAGAACATCTTTGGGTCACTTCATTACTTATTTTCAGTGGGGAAGGCTTCCTTTCCATTGGGAGGGCTGTAAGGAAGGCCCTTGTTCTTATTTTCATATCTTGGCTTCAGGCCATTGATTTATTTACCCCTACAGTGTTGAAAATGCAGCAAGATGATGGAGCTTAGTGAAATGAAGTCGCCTTCACTAAGTGGGCGCGCAGGCAAATTCTGGCGCAAAGTCTATTTTTAGACTATGTCTATTTTTAGACATATGGAGCATGGTCCGGGGATTCCAGTTTGAGATTCTTGGAGCATTGGTCATGTTGGTAAATATAGATGAGAATATATTTTTTAGGTCGAAGAGGTCGAAGGCTATTTTTAGACTGCCTCTCCTAAAAATAGGGAAGTCAAATATTATTTACCCTTAATAATATTTGGACTCTAAACAACAATTTAATCTCTTGGAGCACTTCAGTTCGAGCTACAGAAGTGGCTCATGCATCTGACAGAGGAATCACATGGTTCCCAAGGGTTTGATGGCATCATGCATGGTTGACTTCAGTTGGACTTCAGTGGCAGAAGTTTGGAGGAGTTAATGAGACAGATAGTGGAGTTGTGTTGTGTTTATTTTAGTTGAACTAGTTGAGATTAGTTTAACTAGCTAATCAATTAGTTATGAGTGGAGTGAATTAAATATTATTTAATTCATTAATTAGTAACTCATTATTCAACTCAAGAACACATCAGTTCACTACAGTGCATGATCAGTTCAGTGGAGACCGGTGAAAGAGGTAGATGAAAGGGTGGAGTTAGCTATCAGTGGCGACATCAGTTGTGCATGAGATTTGCACCACACTTGGAGGAATTTCCCATGATGATTGTGCTGTCAAGCCAAGGAGATTCGAACCTTGGATCTCTATATAGACAAGCCTGGATTGCGCAATAGAGGCAAGGCAATTGGCGGTGAGTTTTGAACCAGTAACCTGTTCAAAACTGAGCTAGATTGTGTGTAACTTCATGAGAAAGTACTGAGTACTTGTGAGGAGTATTGTAATGAGTTTGTTACATGATTTATCCATTATAATATACACAATAGCTACGTGGTTTTCAGCTATAAGCTTTCCCCATACATACTGTGTTAATGTGTATGATGAATTGATGTGTTATCGCTTGATTTTATTTCCGCATGTTTGATGATCTGAGTGGAAGAGATTATGTGTTGCATATAAATTCGAATTGTATGTGATCAGGATAGTCTCAGTGGATAATTAATCATTATTCAGCAAATTTCTACGTACAACGCAATTTCTTTCCAGATCTGCATTATTTTGAGGGAGGAGTTGCAGGGTGGTTTTGGCACACCATTTGGAGAGAAGGTTTTCTAGAGAAGGGATCAGCCCTTGATCTAGAGAGTCTATTGGAGGAGGCTACATTATTTATCATATCAGATCAGCCACACTTTCCAGATCTTCATATTGTAGTGAATCTTCAGCCCTAGGGCTTTGATTCAAATCTTGTACATGGTGTTTTGTTGAAAACCCTTAAGGGGTTATTTATTGGAGGTTGTATAATGCTCAGATCTGAAATAGATCTATATTTTTTGGCATATATCGGCCCATGTTATGTTGTATCCTCATTTTTTGTAGTAGTGCCTTTTAAAGAGCACTGTAGCAGTCTTCCGACATTTTGATATATAGTAGCAGCACCTCTTTCGAGGATTTTTTCCATTGGAGGCTTATTATATCTTGTATTATAATTTGTGGCCCATTATTTTACTTATATATGCTGCTGTTTTGATGAATGGAAGGTCTCCATATTGGTCTCCTATTTTGATCTAATGTTTACACTGCTATTTCCATGGTTTTTCACTATATTCCTGCTTTTCCCATTTGGGAATATTACAGTGGTATCAGAGCATAATCTTGGCACAACTTGTGCATATTGAAAATAAAATATGTCATTTGAAGAAGGCGATCCTCTTACTAATAGAGAGAAGATGTATCAAAGAAGAAGACCGGAAGTTTGATTATATAAATGACAAAGAAGACAAGGGTGAAACCCCTTTATCTGGAGGAGAAGATGAAGAGAAGGAGTTCCCCAAGATCCTTCTTAGAGCCATGCAAGACATTGCTAGAGAAATAAAGGAGATGAGGATGGATAGATAAAAGGAATCCCCTAAAGGATTTAAACATGGTGAAGGCTCCGGAATTTCTCATCACTAGAGTGATCAACCAGTGCAGCAACAACAAGTTTCCCAACGCTCTACAATGCCTACATTCTTAGCAGTGGGAAATGTAGGGTTTCAAGAAAAAGAATCCCTTGAAGACTATTTCATGGAGTATGAGTCTCAATCTCAGAGATTCAAGGAAAAATTGAGTTTTCAAGAATTTTTTGAAATCAAGGACAATAGGAGACCCATGAATCACAATAGAGGTGGAGGATTCATTCAGAATCATGATCTACACCGCACTATGGGCAGATTTTTCTTACCCAAATTTGATGGGTCATCTAAGTGCACTGCCAAATCATGGGTAGAGAAGCTTGACATCTACTTCTATTTGAACAAAGTTCTAGAAATAGAGGCTATTAAGATAGCAACATTTCACCTTGAGGGTGAAGCACATGATTGGTGGTTCCATGGCTTGTCTACATTGGGTCATGCAAATGTGACTGCATATTCAGAGTTCACAAGGAGATTGGTGGAGAGGTTTGATAGAAGAGATCTTGAAGCACCATTCATGGGGCTTGCAAAGCTCAAACAATCAGGTAATCTAGAAACTTATATTTCTGAATTTCTTAAACTTTCTATTATGGTTCTTGATTTATCTGCAGCAAGAAGGGTCTATATGTTCATTAATGGGTTAGATGAACCTCTTCATGGGTTGGTTAAGTCTACCAAGCCTACTACCCTTCAAGATTCCATTGAATGGTCTAGAGATCTTCAAGATGCCTTGCCAAAAGCAAAGGCAACATTTTAGCATAAGCCCTCTTTTCCATCAAAGGGAAAATATGAGAAGGCTCCTCTTTCAAAGGAGAGAAAATGCAAAAAACCTCTTGATGATGATGTCTGAAGAGACTTGAGGAAGAGGAAAATTTGCTTCACATGCCAATAATCTTGGGCACCTGGACATAAATGTGCAGTAGGAAAGGCACACTACACAAAGGTCTTCTTAGATGCTGAGGAGGAAGAAGAAGGAGAACAAGAGAGGGGTCATAGCGCTGGCGTAGCAGGAGATGATCCACCACCACCAGGAGGTAAGGATGGAGAAATTTCTCCAATTATAGGAACTCTTGCATCATTAAGAGTGGTACCCAAATATCCTGAAACTTCCACACAAGAAACAGAGTTGGATTTGTGCAGTGGAAGCAGAGACATGATAGTCCCATGTATTATGCATATGATATTGGTCCATGAGACAACACAATCTTGTGGTAAACCACCTGGGAGACCACCTGATCCAGATTTGGTGAGAGATGTCTCACATCATGATGCACCATCCATAGATCTGAGAGGAATGAAAACATTAGAAGGCCAAAATATAGCACTGAGAGTCTTGGGTAGGCTCAAGGAGGAGGGAGACATTCTTCCACTACCATCATTACCCACTCTCACATCTCATATTGCGCTGAGAGGAAATGCTGCAGGATTGGAGGATGACACCATTATAGAGAAAGGAGATCATTCCTTGGCTATGGAGACTTAAAAGATGTTCTCATTTGAAGAGAAATCTTCTATACATGGTAGAATATGGTGGCCACTTATGCATGATTTAGCTAAACACAGGAAGTTGCAGATGGATGATAACTTCCCATGGGAGACTAACCTCCAAAAGCTTCAACCTTTACTTAAGCATGAGCATATGCAAGAAGAGCAACAAGGAGGGGATAGCAACATCCCAATGTGTAACTTTGGAATGGGAGATGTCAAGGAGAAGGGCAACCATATGACATATTTTCTTTGTGATAGATCATTAGCACTGTCACCATGGAAGATAGATCCATATTGGAAATCCCAACTGCTGGTGTATTATTCAAAGGATATTTTCACATGCATGATAATTGATGACCAACTACATGAGGAGGGCTATTCAGTCCAAGATGAAGTCATCTATTATCATGGTAGGATCTTCTTATCTAGAGCCTCCAAGTTCAAGGAGAAGTTACTACAAAGAGCTCATGAAGTATTTATCTTCAGCCATACATTTTCTATGAGGGCTTTCAACACTATCATGAAGAGCTACACTTGGGACGACTTTGAAGAGGAACTATATTAGCATTTTCAGAGATGCATGAACTTTGTGGAGATGTGAGAGATACATGACTCAATGAAGGAGTTATCACAACCACCTCTTTCCTCTTTTGGAATGAGAGGGGATCTATCTATGGACCACTCCATTCGTATGAGCATAAATTTTGGCGAGGAACATGCTTATGTACATAATGTTTCATTTGATGAATATTTTCATTTCTTTACCATGTATATGCAGGATATTGCCCCAAGGAAGAGCATTATTCCATATAAACTTCATGGCCAACTTTGGGCCATAAACATTTCTGAACATGGCCACTCCCTTGGAGGATATAGGGAGATGTTGTATCATTGTGGGTGTACTCCAGAGGCACCAAACATATCTCACATCTTCAGCCATTATGAGAAGACTTGGGCAGCAAGTAAGTGGTGAGGAAACCACTTACCATATCACTATCTGATGCAGTCATGAGATATATTTCACTAGTTCCACATGTGGGACTATGACCCACCTCCATTTATGCAAATTTCTGTTTATATGTACCTTATTTTGATCCCATACATTGATGATGTACTTATTATTTTTATGGGAATGATTGGAGGGAGGATGGAAGGATTGTCTATGCCCTATGGGAGAGAAAATCTCCATGTTCATTATGCTACATGTTTCAGGGAGAACATTGGGCAAACCATGTTTGTTTCATTGGAACTATTGTCTCCTTGTGGGATGAATTATTTTCATCTCATAAGAACTTTGGAGGAGCATTTCATGGAGGGATGGATTGGTAGACACTCAGTTTATGAGGGAATCTTATGACATGATGGTATCACCAATGATGGAGGAGATGAGTTGCAACACCCACCTTGTCAGTTGCTTGAGGACAAGCAACATTTGGGAAGGGATGACTGTAATATTTCCAATTAGCCATGAGCTAGTTGGAATATTAAATTTTATTTTGCTGCTTTGTTTTATGAATAAGAGGACAAGGGAGGTCCATAATTCTCCTTACTAATGAATAAATCAATGCCAATGAAAAGGATATATCTTGGAATCTTAATTTAGCACCTTTAAGTGTGAAAAGGGGCTGGAACACCTTGACTGGGACAAATTTGACCAAATCAATAGCGCTTTCATGGAGGAGTGGCCATCAATGAAAGACAACGCTGTTAGGTCTCTGTAATAAGCAAGATTGGCAAAAGTCCGATCACAGAGTTAACATCGTTTCAACCAACTTTGGGATTCTAGGATCTAGCCCTCCTGAATCCGAAGAGGGATCTCTCCAATGTGTACAAAGATGGATTTGTCTTTGAAAGCTTAAAGTAATGATATTAGGCTAGTTATGAAGTTCAAGGGTTTGGTTTTGTGTTTGGATGATTGAACATAATTGCTGTCTGAGGCGAAAAGATCTATATGCAAAATAGGTTCAAAAGTGAAAAGTTGCAAGCAACAAGAGTAAGCTTTAGCTAAGATGAAAGATGATGGCAGGTTTCAGTCCATTGGGCTATGGAGTCATAAGAGGATTTAATTGAAGCAAATCAGGTTCAAGGGTGGTCTATGGGGAAAGTCATCTATGCCTAAGGATCTCTTTAATGTTTGATTTATGGAATGGAGTGATACAATAAGAAGGGGAAAATAAACAGATGCAGAACAAAGAGCAGCCTAGGATCTGGTAAGTACTTTGAAACTATCCAGCCTTTGACCAGGCACTTAAGAAAGACATGAAAGCAAACTAGGATCTGGTAAGCACTTTGAAACTAGCCAACCTTTGATACACTTCCAATATAAAACACATAAAAAACAAAGGGAAACTTGAAGGCAACCTTTGGAGTAGAAGCTAGCGGGCCGGGCTTGTAGAAATTTGCTGAATAATGATTAATTATTCACTGAGACTATCCTGATCACATACAATTCGAATTTATATGAAACACATAATCTCTTCCACTCAGATCATCAAACATGCAGAAATAAAATCAAGCGATAACACATCAAATCATCATACACATTAACACAGTATGTATGGGGAAAGCTTATAGCTGAAAACCCCGCAGCTATTGTGTATATTATAATGGAGAAATAAAGTAACAAACTCAGTACAATACTCCTCACAAGTACTCAGTACTTTCTCATACAGTTACCCACAATCTAGCTCAGTTTTGAACAGGTTACTGGTTCAAAACTCACCGCCAATTGCCTTGCCTCTATTGCGCAATCTAGGCCTATCTATATAGAGATCCAAGGTTCGAATCTCCTTGGCTTGACTGCGCAATTGTCATGGACAAATCCTCCAAGTGTGGTGCAATTCTCATGCACAACTGATGTCGCCACCGATAGCTAACTCCACCCTTTCATCTACCTCTTTCACTGGTCTCCACTGAACTGATCATGCACTGTAGTGAACTGATGTGTTCTTGAGTTGAATAATGAGTTACTAATTAATGAATTAAATAATATTTAATTCACTCCACTCATAACTAATTGATTAGCTAGTTAAACTAATCTCAACCAATTCAACTAAAATAAACAGAACACAACTCCACTATCTGTCTCATTAACTCCTCCAAACTTCTGCCACTGAAGTCCAACTGAAGTCAACCATGCATGATGCCATCAAAACCCTTGGGAACCACGTGATTCCTCTGTCAGATGCATGAGCCACTTCTGTAGCTCGAACTGAAGTGCTCCAAGAGAGTAAACTGCTATTTAGAGTCCAAATATTATTAAGGGTAAATAATATTTGACTTCCCTATTTTTAGGAGAGGCAGTCTAAAAATAGCCTTCGACCTCTTCGACCTAAAAAATATAGTCTCATCTATATTTACCAACATGACCAATGCTCCAAGAATCTCAAACTGGAATCCCCGAACCATGCTCCATATGTCTAAAAATAGACATAGTCTAAAAATAGACTTTGCGCCAGAATTTGCATGCGGGCCCACTTAGTGAAGGCGATTTCATTTCACTAAGCTCCATCATCTTGCTGCATTTTCAAAACTCCCTCTCAGAAAGATATGGATTATCTGCAACCCCTATCCTGCCTCTATGGAATTTGAACTTGCTCCTGGTGAGCTCCTTCGTCAGGATGTCGGCATCCTGATCCTCCGTGGGAACATATGAAAGCATCATGATTCTCCGCTGAACACAATCTCTGATATGATGATACCGATGCCTGAAGCACTGCCGCCTCAACTCATCCTCCTGTCTGTACCATGATCCATATCATGATGTGCCTCTAATATAGCGCAATACATGTTTGCCTGCCTTCCAAAAGAGCTTGGTAGGCTTAACCATAACTTGCGAAAGCTGGTTTTTTAACCTTTAATTTCTATCCTAATCTATCTCCTGATAAGCCAAGATTAGACAGTTTGGCAAATTGAATTTCACTATCCTATTAGCAGAAAAATTTAAAACTAATTAGTCAAGATTAAATTGTTTGACTAACTAGAAGTGTGTTTTGTAGTAGTGGAATTTAAGCTTGCACACTTTCAGACTTATTTCTCTTTTTTGGTATGGGGCTATACCTTTCTTGTTTTCATTTCTACCCTCTTTTCTTTCTTTTCTATTGTTTTTAGATTTTTATTTTTCTTACAAGACAAAAATCAACAACTAACTAAATGCTCAAAGTTGAGCCTTATTGACATTCCTATCTAACCTATTCTAAACATGGAGTATTTACATATTCATATGATACAAAAGTGCCAATGCAGCCAGCTGAGTAATGTCAAGAAGAAGTAGTAACTCTGGCTGCTCGTCAGAGGTATCCATAGAACATATCGAAGGTTAACCTTCAATATCAAGGCTATCATAGAAGGTGACAGCTGTTCATGTCTCTGGCTCTTGTAAAGGGTCACTGTTTGATAATTTGAGCCAGTTGGTATTTCCACACACTCTTCCATAGGATCAACAAAGAAAAGATGAATATTCTCTTCTTTATGGTCCTCCATATCCGGTAGATTGTCTGCTTCCAAGGCCTCGGCTTTGAGGGCTATGTCTTCAATATGTTCCTTGGAAGTATCATCATCTTTAACATTGCTGTCACTGCTGGTGAAATATTTTCTTTCTCTAAACACATGCTTGCTTCTGATATAAATTCAGGCTCTTTAAATGACAGACTAATATCAGTGAAGGGAGAAGTTTCTTCTTGAGAAGATGGTATATCCATAGCAGGATAGTCTTCTATTTGTTTTTCTCCTTCCTCTGCATCATCTTCTGAACTGGAGGACTCATCATATTTGACAATGTTGTCCTCTTGTAGCCCTTGTATACTTGGATTCAATGGGCTAAACTCTGTGAAGAGTTTATTATATTCTTGAGCAGGGGGGTTGTTAAAGGTTTCCTCTTTTTCAAGAGGAAGATCCTTTTGCTCAAAAATTTCTTTATTGCTCTTCTCTTCACCTTCTGAGTTGAAAGGCTGCTGACTCCCAACTATGTGAAAACCATTAGTGATGGATTGAAATGGATTTTTTTGGCTTTCAAGCTGGAGATGGTGAAACTCATAACACCAATCAAATGCTGGTTGCCCTGCATGATTAGTTCTTTCTTGGAACTCATCATCATCATCATCAGACTGATCGAAATTCGGAAAATCATCTGAATAAACAATTTTGTCAGTCGAACATATTGGGTCATCAGTTTGCTTTTCTTCTAACTGATCTACAAGATAAATTTCTAAATCTATACAACAAAGTTATTTATGTGAATTGGCAAGAGTGTTTGTTTCGCAAATTTTTTTAGAGACTGACTGTTTATAAATAGTCTGATCTATCTCTTTTTCTGTCAAAGGGAAGGATGTTTCTATGTTCCTTTGAACAGGAGTACAACAGTTCTCTGTCTCTTGTGAAGACTGATTTTGAGGCTGGATGTCTTCTTGAGCCTCGGCTATAAGGGATGATGAATCATTATCTAAGTTTTCAGGAAAATCTTGAGGAATGTTCTTTATTTCTTGTTTGTTTTCTTCCTCAAGTGATTCATCTATGTTCTTAAAATTTTTCAGTAGGAGATTAAACTCATGAATGGTTGTTAAAAGATCTTCGGGATGCATCTCTTCCCAAGCTTCCTCATTATCTATAATGTGTTGGCTGATGTTTTGCGATGGATCATAATATATTGCACCCAATGATAATGATGTAGCGTTTTCTTTATAGTTCTCATAGAACGTATATTCAAGATCTCTTAAAGAAAACAAACTACAAGATCTTAAGCATTCATACCAATCCCTAGCTTTTCCTTCTAATGTTAACATGAACATTTTCATTAGGCAGTATTCATGCCATTCAACTTTCAACCTCCATACATGTATATGAAATCTGATGAGATGTAATAGAGGGTCATCAAACTTTTCACCTTGGAAAACAGGCAGGTTGTCATCCCAATTCATCCGGGGCATCTTATGTGGAAACCAGGGATATGATCTTTCTACTCATTGGGAACTTTCCTCTTCGTTGTATTCTTGGAATCCATGTTTATAAACCTGAAAAAGGTCAACTGTGTGAGATGTATCTGATTCAGAGTCTTCTGCTAATCAGTCATTTAGATATACGGGAGTTTCGAATGTGGAGTCGTAGGTGAACATTTTTAGCTCTAAGGAGGTAAAATGTTTTATGGTTCTACCATGTGAATTTTTGTAGGCTGCAAGATTTTAGGAAGCCCAGACCAGCTCTCAAGGGTGATAAAGAAAAGTTGATAATTTTGTGTTAGGAAACTTCCTAAGGATAGCTTTCTGCGTTATCAACTATTTCAGGTGAATCAAGGTCAAGATAGGCTCTAGTATGACTCTTTCTAGGAGCCACTATGCTGTGTTTTTAGACCCAAATAAACAAGAAAAGTTCAACCAGATATAACAATCTTTAAGAGGTTAATTAATCTGTTTACCCAAATTTAATCCTACGGTCCTCTAACTGAGTTTGAC